>OVAQ01001926.1:1158-15059 GCA_900406345.1 Erysimum cheiri
AAAAAAAAAAAAATTGTGTTTGTGTTCAAAATTAGTAAAAAGGATAAAAATGTTTATGAATTGTATTGTTATATAAAAGTGAACAATGTTTTTTTTGCTGAAGGAGAAACCCAAAAATATGGATTTTGTTTTTTACTTTTCTGAAATTTTTTGAAAACAATCAAAGATCAGTTCCTTATTTTTTAGAATTTTTTGTTAATTACAAAATATATTTTTAAAAACAAAAACCATTGTAAAAATCACAACCATTCGAAACCAAATTAGTACTATGTATAGTTTCTGACCTATGTATAGTTTCCGACATTTGTAATTTTTATGTTTTACTTTATATTTATTTTCCATTTTAGTTATTTTCAACATTTTCATAAAAAAACACTCAAAATATGATAAAAAGAACTTCTGCACAAAAACTTGGCCTTGAATGCTTACTGATTTTGAAGCAGATTTTGGGTTTTGATTATGCCAAAATCAATTAATTAACCATTCGCGATTTTAACAAAAGTAGATTTCATAGAATCCAAAAACCAAATTTTCTTGATTTTTCATTTTTTTTTTGACGTGACTTGACTTTTTTCTTTTAATTTTTAACTTTTTTTTTTTTTTTACAAAATCTAAAAACATAATCCAAAATCCAAAAACTAAAATATGTAATCTAAAAACCATCTAAAAGCTTGCAAACATTCATGGTTTTAGTCACTAGACCCATAAATGTATTTTTTTTTTTTTGGCTTTGCTCCAAAGTAAAAAATATAAGGGTGGAAAATAATAAAAAAAAACGAGGAATATTACTCTATTAATTAATTAATAGACAACTTTGTTATTATTTTACTTTTCAACCTTGACTATGTCCGTACTTGAAAACTCCACGGCAAAGACTAGTTTCGTTGCCGGTTAAGACAGTGAATTTCATTCTCGCGCTCTTTCTCTCTGTCTATCTCCGGTCTATCAGACCATCTTCATCTTCTTCTTCAATCCTCTGTCTCAATTTCTCAAGATAATCAAGAAACCTCCATTTGCAAAGAACACCACAGCCGTTACTACCTGAAACAGTGAAAAGCTTTCTTCTTTATTTCTCCGATTCATCGGAAACTTCCCAACTCCGAAGCTAGGGTTTCAAATTTCACATTGAGATTAAAAGGAAAAAAATTAAATTGTGGGTTTTTGGGAGTTTTTAAGCGCAGGGTTTGATGGTTAGAACGGCGGAGACTTCACGTAGTCTTGTTTGCTTAGAATGACCGGTGCTGCTTCACCGTACGATCGGAGAGGGTTTAGTAATTTTGGTAAAACTCTCTCATGGAATGGCAGATCTTGTGAGCTATGGTAATGTGGAGCGAGACATTGAACAGGTCTTCTCTTCTTTCTCTGTGTTTTTTTATATGTCTCTGTTTTGGTTTTGACTAAACACAGGATCTTGAGTCTGAATCTGGGGTCTTAATCTCAATAGATTGTGTCTGAATTTGTAGGTGAATTATGTTTAGGTTTAATGTCTTTTAAAGTGATTAGAATTGAGCATCGAAATGTCAACGTTTTTGAAGAAATGTAAATCTTAATTTTGATTTCTAGTTACCAACTTCTTTTGGTCTCACCAAGATCATCATAGCTCTTATCTATGTTTTGCAGGCTCTAATAGCTTTGAAGAAAGGTGCTCAACTCTTGAAATATGGTCGGAAAGGAAAGCCTAAGTTTTGTCCCTTTAGACTCTCCAATGTGAGTGTGCTTTACAATACATGTATTATATTTGGTTTAGCTGTGGTTTTATATGCAAATCTTTGAACCCTTAGTTTTATAGCATTAGTGCTTTCAAAGACTTTCAATTTGGTTCCTGAATTTGGTAGAATTTTGTTTTCGAATCTCCTCAAGAGGTTCTATGTTTGTTGTTTACTGATCTATGTGGTGCCTCGATTTTCGCATCCCGGTGTTTGATCACATATTAGTCTTTTAATGAATATGTTGTTACTTTTTCGGTTGATAGCTTACCGACCTTGGACATGTTATTTGCAGGATGAGACATCTTTGATCTGGATTTCGAATGGTGGAGAAAAACGTTTGAAGTTAGCAACTGTATCTAAGATTGTTCCAGGACAAAGAACTGTAATTTCTCTTAACATTCTACTTTCTTTTTTTGATACAGCATTATACAAAGTAGCGAAATGGCTTGTCTTTTGTTATGACTTTGATCATGTTTATGCTATCAGGCTGTTTTCCAACGTTACCTTCGCCCCGATAAGGATTATTTATCTTTTTCACTCATATACTCCAACAGGAAGCGGACTCTTGATTTGGTTAGTGAATGAAGCTCAGTTACTTTCTCTTCAACGTGTATTGTCTGCTTCTGTATATGTGAAGTGAGAAGGTTGCCTTATTTTCAGATTTGTAAGGACAAAGTTGAGGCAGAGGTGTGGATAGCTGGCTTAAAAGCGTTGATATCTGGTCAGGCTGGCCGCTCTAAAATTGACGGCTGGAGTGATGGAGGCCTCTCGATTGCTGTAAGTAATAAGCATCCCTAAAGCGGACAGCGTCAGTAGTATTGATGTTGCAAATGTATTTCTCTCCTCTCAAAATAAGTCTGAAGTTTGTTTCATTTCATTTTCATCATTTCCAGGATAGCAGAGACTTGACATTAAGCAGTCCTACCAATAGCTCAGTTTGTGCTTCTCGAGATTTTAACGTTGTTGAGAATCCATACAATTCAATCCCTTTTCCCAGGACTTCTAGAACTGAGAATTCTGTCAGTTCTGAGAGGTCACATGTGGCATCAGAAAGCCCAAATATGTTAGTACGAGGACCTGGATCAGACGTGTTCCGGGTTAGTGTCTCTAGTGCTCAAAGCAGCTCAAGTCATGGTTCTGCTCCAGATGATTGTGATGCTCTAGGTGATGTTTATATATGGGGTGAAGTGCTATGTGATTATGTTGCCAAAGTCGGGGCTGATAAGAATGCTAGTTGTGTTGGTTCAAAGTCTGATGCTCTGATTCCAAAGCCATTGGAATCCAATGTAGTTTTGGATGTCCATCACATAGCATGTGGTGTTAAGCATGCTGCTCTAGTCTCTAGGCAAGGTGAGGTTTTCACATGGGGTGAAGCATCTGGAGGACGTCTTGGCCATGGAATGGGAAAAGATGTTACTGGGCCACAGCTTATCGAGTCTCTAGCGTCTACTAGTGTTGATTTTGTTGCCTGTGGTGAGTTCCATACATGTGCTGTCACAATGACAGGAGAGATTTACACATGGGGTGATGGAACACACAATGCAGGACTTCTCGGCCATGGTACTGATGTAAGTCACTGGATACCTAAGAGAATATCAGGTCCTCTTGAAGGTCTTCAAATTGCTTCCGTATCCTGTGGACCGTGGCACACTGCTTTGATAACGTCAACTGGACAGCTTTTTACTTTTGGAGATGGTACATTTGGTGTTTTAGGGCATGGTGACAAGGAAACTGTATTTTACCCGAGAGAAGTCGAATCTTTATCTGGTTTGAGGACTATTGCCGTTGCATGTGGTGTATGGCATGCTGCTGCAATAGTAGAGGTCATTGTCACTCAGTCAAGTTCAAGTATTTCATCGGGTAAGCTGTTCACATGGGGTGATGGTGACAAGGGACGTCTTGGTCATGGAGATAAAGAGCCTCGGCTTAAACCCACATGTGTATCAGCTCTAATTGACCACACTTTTCACAGAGTTGCATGTGGACATAGTTTAACTGTTGGCTTGACTACATCGGGAAAAGTTTACACGATGGGTAGTAACGTTTATGGTCAACTAGGGAATCCCATTGCTGACGGGAAGCTTCCTTGCTTAGTAGAGGATAAACTAACTAAGGATTGTGTTGAAGAAATAGCATGCGGAGCTTATCATGTAGCAGTTTTAACATCTCGAAATGAAGTGTTTACATGGGGAAAGGGTGCCAATGGGAGATTAGGTCATGGAGATATAGAGGACCGCAAAGCACCAACTCTTGTTGATGCTTTGAAAGAGAGACATGTAAAAAGCGTTGCCTGTGGTTCAAACTTCACGGCAGCAATATGTCTTCATAAATGGGTTTCTGGTACTGAGCAATCCCAATGTTCAGCTTGTAGACAGGCTTTCGGATTCACGCGAAAAAGACACAATTGTTACAACTGTGGGCTTGTTCACTGCCATTCATGCAGTTCCAAGAAATCACTGAAAGCTGCTTTGGCCCCTAATCCGGGCAAGCCTTATCGTGTCTGCGATTCATGTTACTCTAAACTAAGTAAAGTGTCAGAAGCTAGTATTGATAGCAGGAAGAATGTTATGCCACGCCTTTCCGGTGAGAACAAGGACAGACTGGATAAAGCCGAGATAAGATTGGCTAAATCAGGAATACCGTCAAATATAGATTTGATCAAGCAGTTGGATAACAGGGCAGCTAGACAAGGAAAGAAGGCAGACACATTCTCTCTTATCCGCCCTTCCCAAACACCTCTAACACAGCTTAAAGATGCTTTGACTAATGTAGCTGACTTACGTCGTGGACCACCGAAACCAGCAGTTACTCCATCTGGAGCTAGCTCCAGATCTGTTTCACCTTTCTCAAGAAGATCTAGTCCTCCTCGTTCAGTCACTCCCATTCCTTTGACGGCTGGTCTTGGTTTTTCAACAAGTATAGCTGAGAGTTTGAAGAAGACAAATGAGCTTCTTAATCAAGAAGTAGTCAAATTGCGCGCCCAGGTAAACTCTTAAACCGAATTCTTTCCGTAAATTCTCATGGTTTGTGTTTGAAATGAATCTGCGATGTTTTTCAGGCCGAGAGTCTGAGGCACCGATGCGAGGTCCAAGAATTCGAAGTCCAGAAATCTGTGAAAAGAGTTCAAGAAGCAATGAGCCTGGCAGCAGAGGAATCCGCCAAATCAGAAGCTGCGAAAGACGTTATAAAATCTCTGACAGCACAGGTTTTGGCTTCATTACTCTCTTATATATTTCGCTTAAGCCGTCTGTGTATTCGACAAGTCTCTGTGTGATCTATCCATTCTTGAAATATGATTCCCACTAAGTTGTCTTGTGAGTTCTTTTACTGCTTCTTCCCTAAATATTCCTATGTGATCTTTCCAGGTCAAGGATATAGCTGCACTGCTACCACCAGGTGCTTACGAAGCTGAGACCACACGGACAGCTAATTTACTGAACGGGTTTGAGCAAAACGGATTTCACTTTGCTAATGCAAATGGACAGCGTGCATCGCGATCTGATTCAATAAGCGACACCTCACTTGCATCGCCTTTGGCTCTACCCGGACGTTCAATGAATGGACTTTGGCGTAACTCTCAGTCGCCAAGAAACACAGATGCAAGCATGGGCGAACTTCTAAGCGAGGGGGTTCGAATCAGTAATGGTTTCTCAGAAGATGGTGACAACCGCCGAAACTCAAGAAGCTCAGCTGCATCAGCTTCAAATGCTTCTCAAGTGGAAGCCGAATGGATCGAACAGTATGAACCTGGTGTTTATATAACACTATTGGCACTAGGCGATGGAACGAGAGATCTCAAACGTGTGCGGTTTAGGTAAACATTATAGAACCGATCCACTTCTTGTTATATAATGCATTCTAGAGATGTTAACTAATACCAATGTGGTTGTTTTTTATAGCCGGAGAAGATTCAAGGAGCAACAGGCAGAGGCATGGTGGTCAGAGAATCGCGAAAGAGTATACGAAAAGTACAACATTCGCGGTACCGATAGATCAAGTGTGGCAACATCACCTTTATCCCAATCACAATTCCACACATGAACCAAAAAACAACAAAGCCATAGGAAGCAGTTAGCCTTATTCTGATCCTCTAGAGTTCCATTCTCCGGCATCACACTGTATATAGAGAATCTCTCGCGTTATTTGCAGAGTTTGTCGTGAATTTCATGATTGTCTTAACTCTTAACTGATTGACTCAAATCTGATGATAACTATTTGAAAATCGTTAGCCAACTTCACCCGGTTTAGCTCTATCTTTACTACAATGCACTCAGCTTCTGATTCTTGAGTATCATCATCTTATGATGCATGGTAGGCCTGAGATTAAAACCCGAACCGGTTACTCCGAAATGAACCAAACTGAGATTTGATGGTTTCGGTTCGGAATCGGTTAATAGGACTGAACCGATCAGCAACATTTTGAAATAGGTCTGGTTATTAGTTTGGTTCGGTTCATTTAACCGACTGACTAACCGTTTTTTTCTAACCAAAATTTATTTAACATCGACATCTAAACTGAACCAAATATTTTTGTACGGATTTATAACACTAACCGACCCGAACCGAGTTTAGTTTGGTTTTATTAGGTAGTCTTGCCCCTTAACCGAATTACCCGAAAAACCGACTACCCTACCCGAACCAAACCAAACCGTTCGGATCAAAGTCAGCATGAGCAGGCCTAATGCATTGTTCTCCATTCTCAACTTCATGCCGTTTAGCTTTTTTACTTACTACACTACGCTCATCTTATATTTTGTTCTCCGTCTTCAGCTTCCTGCCGTTTAGCATTCCCCTTACTACACTGCGTGCAGTTTTCTTCTTTTCCTCGAGTATCGTCATCATCTATGTTTGGTTCTCCTTCCTCAAGCTTCCAACAAATCAGCCATGGAAGCTAGACTCTCCGAAACTCTTGGCCTCCCATCTCCGAATCTTAATCACTGTCTTCTCCCTAACGATTTCAATTCACTCTTCACTCATTTCTCCGATCTCACCTCCGTCCAATGCCCTATCGTCAGAAACCCTAAACCCAAAACCAAATCCAAATTCTCTCAAAAATCACCGAAATTTCCAGTAATTCTCAGAAGATCCGATCCACCATTTGCATCTACCTCAATCTCAGATCCAATCCAAGCAAAACCCGGACCCGAATTCTTGAAATGGATCAAACCATCATCACGAAACAGTCCAAGAATTCAAACACTCATGAAACAACTCTCTGTTTGGGAACGAGCCATCATCGGTGCAGGAGCCGGTGGACTCGCCGGAGCTTTTACATACGTTGCTCTTCTCCCACTTGACACAATCAAAACAAAGCTTCAAACTAAAGGAGCTTCTCAATTGTATAGCAACACATTTGATGCTATAGTGAAGACATTTCAAACTAAAGGTGTTTTAGGTTTCTACAGTGGTGTCTCCGCCGTGATTGTTGGCTCTACGTTTTCCTCCGCCGTGTATTTCGGTACTTGTGAGTTTGGTAAGTCTCTACTCTCCAAATTTCCGGACTTTCCGACGGTTTTAATCCCGCCTACTGCTGGTGCTATGGGAAACATAATCTCTTCAGCTATAATGGTTCCTAAAGAACTCATTACACAGAGAATGCAAGCTGGAGCTAGTGGAAGATCGTATCAAGTGTTGCTTAAGATTCTTGAGAAAGATGGGATCTTGGGGCTTTACGCCGGTTATTCGGCTACATTGTTGAGGAATTTACCGGCTGGTGTACTAAGTTATTCGTCGTTTGAATACTTGAAAGCAGCGGTTTTGGAGAAAACGAAACAGAACCATCTTGAGCCTTTGCAGAGTGTTTGTTGTGGAGCATTGGCTGGTGCGATATCTGCTTCGATAACTACACCGTTAGATGTGGTGAAGACTAGGCTGATGACGCAGGTTCATGTGGAGGCGGTGAATAAACTTGGTGCTGCTATGTATACTGGTGTGGCTGGGACAGTGAGTCAGATACTAAAAGAGGAAGGTTGGGTTGGTTTTACCCGTGGCATGGGGCCTCGGGTTGTTCACAGCGCGTGTTTCTCAGCGATCGGTTATTTTGCATTTGAGACTGCGAGGCTTACGATCTTAAATGAATATGTTAAGAGGAAAGAAGATTCTGAAGCTGCCATTGATGCTAATTCTTGAGTTTGGTTTTTGGTATGGTCAGATGAACAGAGAGAAAGAAAGAGCTTATCCTTGTTTTCTCAAAGAAGCATTAAGCTTTATCCTTGTGAGTTGTTTCAAAGACAAGCTTTATCCAGAACCAAGCTTGGATTTTAAGCTTCAAGAGAGCTTTGTTCTTTCTAAGATTTGCTTCTTCTTTTTTTGGTTGGGTTTAGTGTTTCCTCACGTTTTGATTTTGTGACAATTACATTGTTCACATTTGTGCAAGACGACACTTAACCCATTTATGTTTCCAAATTTTCCATTAATGACTACTTATTGTAGTAACATTGAGCTCGTTACTAGTTCAAAAATTTGGTAATGATCTCTGGTCATTTTGTTTTGTGGTTTCATTGCTCTCAATCAGTAGAACCAAGTGTAGCTCCATATGTTAGTTGATTCTACTTTGAATAGCTTCCCATATTTAAAAAAGTAATTTTCACTTTTGCTTCCCATAAGACCCTAACCATGCGCTAATAAAATTATATTCTTTTATGTTTCATTACAAAAAAAAAAGCATTTAAAATTAGTAATTGGTTTATAATCCTCTGCTTCTCTCAAATTAAGGATCAAAATCAAGAAAAATAACACAAACCACATGACACGAGAACAGAGATGAATCATCACTCTCTTCCTTCTCTCTTCTTCTTCCACCTAATTCTCTTCCTTTCCCAAGATTTTCCCACACTTTCTCACCGTTTCTCGCCGCCACTACACAACTTAACCCTCTACGGCGACGCCTTCTTCCGCGACCGTACAATCTCCCTCACAAAGCAACAACCTTGCTTCCCCTCCGTCACAACACCCCCGTCAAACCCAACTTCCTCCGGCATAGGACGAGCTCTCTACGTTTACCCAATAAAGTTTCTTGACCCTTCAACAAACACAACAGCTTCTTTCTCTTGCCACTTCTCTTTCTCCATCATCGCTTCATCTTCTTGCCCTTTTGGTGACGGTTTCGCTTTCTTGATCACATCAAATGCTGACTCTTTCGTCTTCTCTAATGGCTTCTTGGGATTACCTAATCAAGAAGATACCTTCATCGCCGTTGAGTTTGATACTAGATTCGACCCTGTTCATGGAGATATCAACGACAACCATATTGGAATCGATGTTGATTCAATCTTCTCCGTTGCTTCAGTTGATGCGGTTTCTAAAGGGTTTGATCTTAAGAGTGGGAGAGAGATGATGGTTTGGATTGAGTATAGTGATGTTCTTAAACTCATTAGAGTTTGGGTTGGTTATTCACATGTTAAACCTACGAGTCCTGTTTTAACAACACAGATTAATCTCTCTGGTAAAGTTAAAGAGTATATGCATGTTGGTTTCTCTGCTTCTAATTCTGCTGGTGGCTCTGCTTTACATATCGTTAAGCGGTGGAGGTTTACTACATTTGGGTCTCATTCTGATGCGATTCAAGAAGAGGAGGAGGAGGAGAAAGATGAAGAGTGTTTGGTTTGCTCAGAGGAAGTTTTCGAGAATCCGATTCATCGTAAAGGTTTCGATTTTCGGGTTTCTGTTGTTGGATTAAAGGTTCCATTTTGGAGTCTTTTACCTGGTTTGGCTGCAATTGTTATTCTTGTGGCGTTTATTGTTTACTCATTGGTTTGTGGCAAGAAAAGGATTAGTGAAGAGGCTAATACGAATTCAGGGATTAATAGGATGCCGGGAAGGTTATCTCTAGCTGAGATCAAATCCGCGACATTAGGATTCGACGAGAATACAATCGTGGGTCAAGGAGCTTCGGCTACTGTGTATAGAGGCTCAATTCCTTCCATTGGACCTGTGGCTGTGAAACGTTTTGATCGAGATCATTGGCCACAGTGTAACCGTAACCCTTTCACTACAGAGTTCACTACAATGACTGGTTACTTGCGGCACAAGAATTTGGTTCAGTTTCAGGGTTGGTGCAGCGAAGGAACAGAGACGGCCCTAGTGTTTGAGTACTTGCCTAACGGAAGTTTGAGTGACTTCCTTCACAAGAAACCTTCATCGGATCCGTCAGAAGAGTTCATAGTCCTCTCTTGGAAGCAGCGGGTTAACATCATTCTCGGTGTGGCCTCTGCACTTACTTATCTACACGAAGAATGTGAGAGACAGATCATTCACCGTGACGTCAAGACCTGTAACATAATGCTTGATGCAGAGTTCAATGCCAAGCTTGGTGATTTCGGGTTAGCTGAGGTTTATGAGCACAGTGCGTTGTTAACCGGACGAGCCGCTACGCTTCCTGCAGGTACTATGGGTTACTTAGCACCTGAATACGTGTACACAGGTGTGCCCTCTGAAAAAACCGACGTGTACAGCTTCGGAGTGGTGGTTCTTGAAGTGTGTACGGGTCGTAGGCCAGTGGGGGATGACGGTACAGTGCTTATAGACATAATGTGGAGCCTCTGGGAGAAAGGGAAGGTCCTGGATGGTGCTGACATTATGCTAAGGGAAGAGTTTGATGCAGAGGAAATGGAAAGAGTGTTGATGGTTGGTATGGTTTGTGCACATCCTGATTGTGAGAAGCGGCCAAGGGTGAAGGAAGCTGTGAGGATTATACGCGGGGAGGCGCCGTTGCCAGTTCTTCCGGCGAGGAGGCCGTTGCTGAGAATCCGGTCGGCTACGGAAGCGGAAGAGATGGTTGCCGATGGTTTGGGTGGGGAGGATCTTCCTTGGATGACGCCTAAATCGCATTTTTAGCTAATTCAATTCTTTTGGGGTTCTCTCTGCAATAGGTAAAACTTTTTGGGTTTGATATGTAAATATCGACTCCTTTTTATTAGTCTAGTATTGGAAGCTAATGACTCTTTATCGATTGTAAAAGACGATAGAATTAGAAAGACGGAATGTTAAAAGACAACGGAAAGAAAGAAGGGTCTTTTTATTTTGGGAAAATTTGTAACTATTATGGGTTAATTAGATAAAAGGAGCTTTGACAAAGGGTTTAATTAATAGATTAACATATTAATTTAATAGCAGATTTATTGAGTGAAAACATAATTACTAAATTAGCGTTTAATGATAGCAGCTTTTATTACATGTGATAGCATATAATATAAGTTTTTTCCCGTATTTTGGGAAAATCGGCTATTTTATATTCCGATAGTTGCACTATGTTTGATTCATATCGGGACAATATGTGCGTGCTAAAACATATTCCAATTTATGATAAATTTTAAAAACATAACCTAAACTTATGATTTTTGTGATGTATCATATCTACGGGCTAACACTGTTACTGTGTCGTCAATTATACTGATGACGTGGAATCTACATGGCGACGACGAGTAGCGGACGTAGGTTGTATTGGGGTGGATTTGATAAAAGTGATTTGTCATGTCAATATTTCCTTAATATCTCAAGTTCGATCACATATTATTTTATGGATGTTGTTTTTTTTTTCTTTTCATTTTACAAATAGTTTATTAAATTAGTTATTTAATGTCTAATTTATATATTTTTTTTTATTTTTTTTTGGAACTTAGATTTATTTTATTATTCTATCTTTAGTTAGTTATAAGATAATTTATGCAAGTATTAATATTTCAATAATATATAAATATTAAATATTTTATCAAATTTATATAATAAACAAATATTCAGCCTTATATAAGATATTCTTCTGGATCCGCCACTGGCAACGACGTCGTTTGGGGCTCAAACGCAATATCAAAATTAGCTTATACAACGACGTCGTTTTGGGTGTGGCTAATAAAATGACGCTGTTTCGGGTTCAAAAGGAGAATTAGAACTAAAGCCAAATTAAATGACATCGTTTTATTATGTTTCTCACCCGATAGTAACACATCCAAATCGAAACTTACTCACTTAATTTCTGCTGTTGAAGAGAGTTGAAAATCAAATTGTAAATTTCGGTTGAAAAAATGAGGTAATTTTTGATTTAGAAGTTTTTTTAATCTATTGTTCTTGAGTTTTTAAGTAAATTTTGATGTCGATTGTGTATATTTGTATTGTTTGAATGAATAGAATGAATATATCTCTTGTACATTTCATTTTAATTTAATGAGACACAAACAAAAAATCTTGAACACCAAATATTCGATTGAATGTGGAAATCTGAATACAAGGTTTTTTTTTCTTCATGTCGGGACACTTTTTGAAAATACTTTACATTTAACATACTTCGTGGATTTAATACACTTTTTCGACTGTTGAACAAATTTTTCTATAATTTTACCTTCAACTAAATCTTTGCATACAAACAATAAAACTAAGAAAACCAAAAACGTCTATCTCTCTCTCTCTGTCTCTCTCTCATCATCATTTATGTTTATACTTGAATTGGTTCGGCGACTGGCTGCGATATAGGACCAAAAAAGAGATTGGTATAAAGAGTGTTCACGAACGACTCTTTTCCGGAGAACTTATGCGGTTATGCTACATCACTTGATCGGACTTAATTATTTGTTTGCATAGATAGTAGAAAAGGTTCGTGAGACTTATTTGTTTTAAAAAAGAAGAATTAAAATATTTTTACATTTTAACTCTTAAATTTTTTATTTTATTACTGATTGCAATAACTAGTATTTAAATGTATTTTCTGAATAATATTAGTAGGATGTATAAATACATATATGCTTTGATTTATTCTTCTAGTATGATCTTTTGAAAAAGCAGGACAAAAGTGAAAACAATTCTGTGGTTTTCTTTCAAACAGAATTAATTCCTTTCATATCTATTATATAATAAAAGGACAACTTTTTGAAAGATAATCTTTCTTATGTACTTAATTACTTGATTTTTCTATTAGTAACTAGTTAAAATAATTAAATTAAACCAATGTCTTTCAAATTAATTGAAGGATTTTTTTTTTCCTGTCAATTTTTGTTTAAGTTAGATTGACCAAAGATTTCTTTTACCATCATCTTTATTTTTCTTTAAAATACTTATAAAAAATAAGAAGTTTTTGTAAATAAAGAAACAAAAATACTGTTTTTAAAAATTTTATTTTTTTAGTATTAGATAACTTTACTATAAAAATATCATTTAAAAATTTAGTTTTAACATAATATATAAAAATGCAAAAAAACATAATATGTAATTCGAATATGAAAATATCTGTTATATATCTCTTAACAAAATGAAAAAATTATATTTAAAATCATTACTAATCTTCAACAATATACAAAAGACTTTTATAATTTATTTAATACTTAAGTGATTTTATTCTCTTTGCAGTTAGCTGAAAATCATTGTAACCCTTGTAAATTTCTTCATTTGCTAGCCTCGTTTCATTACAATTAGCTGAAAATCATAACCTAATTTGGAATAATTTGCTAAATTATGATGGATATTCTCAAATGGAGAAGAAATTAAATAAAAAGGACCATGGAATATAGGACAAAAAAAAAGATCAGTATAAAGAGTGTTCGAGAACGACTCTTTTCCAGAGAACATATTCGGTTATATAGCAGATATATAATACTCCTAAATTAAGTGTTCGGAAGGTTAATCTTTGTTTTATTATTTTTGTTTATAACTGTTTTAATTGGAGAAATTTGTTAGTTGAAAGAATGTAATTAAAAAGTAGAAAATTGTGTTTTAATTAATATCATAATAAAAATCTGTTCTCATCTTAAGTACCACTTTATATAACACAAGGCATCCTTCACTATATATACATGCTCCAATACAAAGCAAAAAAAAAAAAGAATTAAGGGAGAGAAAGAGTTTGAACCAAAAAAAGGAAGATGGGTTGGTTTGTTAAAGAAAGAAGAGGAGGTTCATGGAAGCGAGGATGGTTAGAGGAAACACTATTGACATCATCAGCACCTCCTCTTACACTACTAGCTCTCTTTGCCATCATATCTTTGTTCCTCTTCCTCTCTTCATACCCACGTTACAAGTATGAGGTTGAGAAAACCGCGGCTAATCTCAAGCTCTTCATGTTGTTTGTCCCAATTCTCTTTGTCTTCATTCTCATCTCTCTAAGCTTTGTCCATCGACTTATCTTCAATTCCTCTTACTCAGCTAGAGCAAACCAGGCTAAGTCCCTTTTTGGAGAAGGAAACTTTCCTTGGGGAGTTTTGCTTATGC
>OVAQ01001927.1:595-12573 GCA_900406345.1 Erysimum cheiri
GGACTTAGAAACAATAAAAATAATCTAAAACGTTTATTTATAAGAATATTCCTTTGTTATTTTTACTTTTTTAATAGCTTAATAACAAACTGGTCTTCAAAACCTATTATTAATCAAGAAGGATTTAATTAAACTATGCTTAGTCATAGGTTAATTAAATCAAGGAGCATTGGATACTTTAGAATCACATGTGAAGGTTTAGTGACAAAAGAGGAAGGAGCCGTTTGAATACTATGAAGTCAAAGAGCTATTTGTAGTAAACATTGGAAAGCTCTCTATCATGTCATTGTCTTAGGAACGTTAGCTATGTCCTCTACTTTGTAAACCCTTAAACTAGTCTCCTCCTATATATATGTGTGCTATGTGAACCCAGAGATAATAACGCAATATGAGTTTTCTTGCAAACAAAATCTCTCTTCTTACTTTCAACCTTTCAACATGATTCTCCATTAATCTCTTTCCGCATAATCTCTTCTTAAATCTCTTCTAAACTCAACACCTATAATAATCCACCCGATAGTCGCCGGTCGAATTTAAGCGTAACCTATCGACATTCGACGTCATATGAGGCTAAAGTGCCAATTTCTAGTTCATGCCAAATAATTGAAATCATAATCCACATTCACATAAAAACGATAAAAGATTATTTTATTAATAGAGTTTATGATAGTTTTACAGAGAGAATGAAAAATCAAATTCCACAAATGAAAGTGCAGAGGCAGGTCTTGCTTGGAAATGGCATACACGTGCCTTTTCCATTCGTGTGCTTCGAATTACAGTCTGCGACACACTGCCCAGCTTCACATGGTGCTGATCCTGTAATATATTCATGACAGATTTGTTCTCCTCGCGTCTCGTTCGTCACCGTCCCTAATATAAATTAATAGTAAAAAGTAATGAATAAAAGAACTAACAAATAAAAGAGAAGAAATGTGACAATATGTAAATAAATTCATCTTTTAAACTAATAATCGTATAATATGTAAAAATGAATCAGACCTAAAATGAAGACGATCATGAAGATAACAACAATGGTGGTTTTAGACATCTTTGATGATAAAAATGAAATGAAAACTTTGAATAAAACCAATAAATGTAATTAATAGTGATGTATACGTGAGTGACTACAGTATATATATATGAAAATTATGTAAAATGGATAAAAGATTAGAATAGAGTAAATAGAGGAAACTCTGAATATTGACTACAAGTGAAAACATTTAAGAAGGTCATAAAAACAGTCAATAAATAATTAAATACATGCTGTAAAATGGAAAAGAAGATTACAAAATATTGACAGAAAAATTCAGTCAAACACCTAGAAAATGTTTACAAAATATAAATAAGAAAACTGAGTAAAACAAAAACCTAAATTTGTTTAATAAAATATATATACATATATCTTATTATATAAAACTTGATTTTGAAAGTTAGTAACTCACGTGATCGCGACACTTATCATGATTATCGATTAGAGACGTTGACACAATAAAAAAATTCTTTTGTTTTTGACAATTTAAACAAACAAAAAGATAATTATAACAATATTAGAAATTTAAATTATAAACTTTTGACATAAGAGATTTTGACATGTGTGTAAAAAACTTTTGTTTTTAATTTTTAACAAAGTAAAAAGATAACTATGAGAAAATTATAAATCTAAATAACTTTAAAATTTTGAATCGATAACATCTATCGCACTTGTGATAGTTGTGTTCAACGATGTCAAAAGAACGTTTCACTTAGCAGCATCTTTCTGAACAAATGATAGAGACGAGATAGAGAATTGTTGGGCCTGGACCTCTCCAAGGTCCAAACCAACACTTCTCGGCCCAGCTCATTTTCAAAACTCAAGATTGAAGCCATAGCATCAGAGAAAATTATGGATGGATATCAANCAGAGAAAATTATGGATGGATATCAAGGGCAAAAAAGGAATTCTAGCTCATTCTGCAAAATTAGTATAAATATAAACAGTGCCCGCAAAATTATGGGGGAGGTCATGAATATCCAGCTCGTCACTTGACTATCAGGCTCGTCGCCTAGCTGTCCATCTCACTTGTCAGTTCGTCACTTGACTAACCAGCTCGTNACAAAATTAGTATAAATATGAACAGTGCCCGCAAAATCAAGGGGGGGGATGAATATCCAGCTCGTCACATGAATATCCAGCTCGTCGCCTAGCTGCCTGTCTCTCTAGTCCAGTTCGTCACTTTGCTGTCCGGCTCGTCGTCGAACAACCTTCAGTTAGAACATCTCTCAGCTCTCAGCTAGAACATCTTTCTGCTCGAACAACTTTCAGTTAGAACATCTCTCAGCTCTCAGCTAGAACATCTTTCTGCTCGAACAACNCAAGGCACAGCTATTAAATCATTTAACTCTTATTTCGTCATGCTCTCACGATTCTTATCTAACACTTTGTTGAAATCTCTGCATCAACAATGAGGGACTATTTAGTATTATTTACCCTTTTCTAGCTTGCTGTATGAGAATTTTCGAAAAGTATCGAAATCACTAATATAGTCAATTGCAACTTCGTACCTAAAGATATTAGATATTAAAATGGGCCAAAAATTTTGTAAACCGATTTTTTGAGGTTCTGTCCCGTATTGGGCCGTATATTCTAAATTAATCGATTTAAGCTTTTTCTTTATTTCTTATTGATCACTCAGAGAATAATGTCCCCAGCTATATGCATCCGTGTCTATGTTGAGTGTTGACAACCTGTTACGAACCGTTAACCAATTAATGAAAGTGAATAGCGATACTCCTTGAAAGAACCAGACCACATGACTCTATATCTCTTTCTTCCGTTGATCTCTGATTTGATATTAACTTCTTAAGTACTTAACCATATATATTTTTTGTTTGAAGTGGTGTTTCCTATATGATTTAAATTAAAGGCAGCGAGTGTATCATCTTTTGCGATGAAACTAGTTTGGAGATTGGTATTATCCTACGAAGATTTTATTTAGCAAAAGCCTTTCGTTCAAAAAAAAGATTTTATTTGCATCTCAATTTGATATATTCTTATTTAATCATGCATAAGTAAAATACTTACATTTTCAATTATAAAAAGAATCAATAATTATTGTACCTCCCACTACCCAAAAAAGACAATGTTCATTGACTTCTCAAGATTCTTAGTCTCCTCTATTTCTATGCTCTAAAAATCTCTATATACATAGTCCCAAACTTATCCTCAAAGCTCACCACAAAGTCTCATCAAATTATCAATGGCTTCAATTCTCTCAATACTTCTTCTCCTTCTTTCACTTTCGAATCTTCACTTCACTCTACCTACCGGAAACAACCACATCACCGACAGAAAATCCTTAGAAATCATCATCGGTGGCGGTAACGACGACAATCCACCACCATCACCTTCACCGGAACCAGAACCAGAACCTGCAGATTGCCCTCCTCCACCTCCTCCTCCATGCCCTTCTCCAAGTCCTTCTCCGCCGATGCCTCTACTCTTTGATAGCCCACTAATAGAGAAAGCCTATTATGTTCTCCAAAGATTCTTGACATTAGTCGAACATGATCCAAAGAAAAAACTTGACTCTTGGAGGAATAACACCAACGTTTGCTCATACGACGGAATCGAGTGCGCGATGTTCCCGCCAAAAAAACAAAGAGCAGTCGCGAGCATCCAGTTTAACGAGTTTAACTTCACAGGCAAGAAACTCCGGTTAGATAGCTTACTCGGCAAGATAGAAGAAGTGACCATCTTCCACGCAAACTCCAACGGCTTTCTAGGCTCTGTGCCTAAAATCAGCAACTTGAAATACTTATTCGAGCTCGATCTAAGCAACAACAAACTCACCGGAGATTTCCCAAATACTGTCTCGGGAGGAACGAACCTCACGTTTCTTGATCTCAGGTTCAATCAGTTCACCGGCTGTGTTCCTCCTCAGGTCTTTAACCTCGATGTCGACGTCTTGTTCATCAACAACAACAATCTTGTTCAGACACTTCCATCCAATCTTGGATCCATCACTGCTCTTTACCTCACATTCGCCAACAACAGGTTAGAGTTTTTAACTCTATTTTTTTTTAATGGGTAAATTGAAGTCTTAAACTTTTTTGTCGTTTTGTCTAATCAAATCCAAAAGGGCCATTCGTTATATCGATAGCCTACGATGTTAAATAGTTAAGTTTGTGTGATAATCTATAAATAGATAGTTGTTTTTAGTTTTTTTTTTTTTTTTTTAATCGATAGTTTGGTTATGTGGTTTCCATATGTTGGGTTTAATTAAAATGGTAACATAAGTGACGGAACTTTCCGCCAAATTCCGTCAAATTGGTTTTTTTAAGCTAATCAATATATACAGTTGACCAAAAAAAAAAAAAAGTGACGGAACTTTCGTTACAAAAATAAAAAGTAATCAGCTGAATTAATTATTTTACCGGTATACAATTTTTGTTCCTTTTGTCCTTCAATCCAATATTATTCTCGTTTTTTTAATAATTGTTTTTGTGTCTGTGCCTAGTTACAGCTATTAGAGTGTGTGACCATCGAGTAGCTAAATTAATGTTTTTATTATGATGTGACGTAGGTTCACGGGTCCAATTCCCGACAGCATCGGCAACATCAAGTACCTACAAGAAGTCCTTTTCCTGAATAACCAGCTAACCGGATGCTTACCGTACCAAATCGGAATGCTAAACCGAGCCACTGTTTTCGATGTTGGAAATAACCAATTAACCGGTCCAATACCATACTCTTTCGGGTGCTTAAACAAGATGGAACAACTCAATTTAGCCCAAAACAATTTCTATGGAACCATACCAGAGATGGTATGCGAGATTGCTTCACTCAAAAACCTGTCTCTCTCCTGTAATTACTTCACTCAAGTCGGTCCAAAATGCAGAAAACTCATCAAAGCAAACATTCTGGACGTTCGTATGAACTGTATACATGATCTTCCAAACCAGAAAACACCATGGGAATGTTCTAAGTTCCTCAATCGGAAACAGACTTGTCCCAATGCCAAGTCTTTGTGTATTGTCCCTTGTGGTAAGAATCCAAATCGGGTTACACCGGATCAAGAACAATTGGAGGAGAAAGAAGCTCAAGTATCTCATCCAGTATCTTACAACGCACTTAACCAGGACAGGATTCGGAATCTATAACCTTGTTTTATATGATGATATTTGAGAGAAAACTATATGGCCAACTTGTTTATTACATTTCTGGGTTTTAGTACAATATAACTGAATAAAATGTAATTCTTGTGTTGTTTCAAATCATCACTATATATATTTTCATTGTGGCTGCTCCATCTTATTTCTTTTATCTACCTTTTCTTTTTACTCAAGCATACTTCATTTCTTAAAAGATACTAAACCCCAAACATATAGGTTTCTCCTTTTCCAACAATGGAATTAACAATGAAGAAGTACAATAATCTAAATAAGCATAGTCAAGAGAACATGATGATGCCATTTTTGCAATGAAATCAGCACAAGATGAGTTTTGCGACCACTTAACCACCATAAATTAGTTTTTAATATTTTTTTCTAATGTAACGGATTCTGATTCTTTTCGAACCATTCAAATTCTCCATTATTTTATCCAGTCCATATAAAACTTTTTTTTTAAAGTATTTTCAATCAATGTTGTATCTAAAATCGATAGGCATGTTTATATAGTATCCAACACCTAGCATCTAGACTAAAGTAGATATATATACATAACAAGTTTCTATTACTTTGAAGCAAATAAGAGCAATAGTTATTCTAATTTTGGAATTACAAACTTAATTGATATATGCATAGGTAGTAACAACAACAACAACAAAAAGTGGGAGTGTAACTGGAGCAAGCAAATATAGATGGAATTATATACTAATATTAATAGTCACAACTCATAAACAATCAACATCCAACATGTAGCCTTTGTGTTTTTATTTATGTTTTGGAGCTTCTTAAATGGACTTACTCAAGTTATGCGGTTCCTTTTATGATTTTCCCTCTGTGAATCTTGTTATCTCTAATATCTGGCAACTAGTGTAAAAGGAAACAAGTTGAACCATGCATTTATATAAGATAAAGGGCACACTAAGTGACAGCTTACTTTTGTTTCATTTGTTCTTTTGTCATTTAAATACTTGTGTTTTTTAGAGCAATAATAACAAAGAAGTTTATACTACCCCGAGTTACCACTCTTTCAATATAATGGTTTTAACCACTTGACAACAAGTCTTTGTCCGAATCGACCTAGTTTTTCAAATTAAATTGGCCATGTTCTATTATTGCCCATACACCTTACATGGACTATATCTATATCTAATTAATTAATAGTGATATAATATTGATAAGAAAAAACTAAATAAAAATAGTACTGAAATGTAAAATGTTTAAGTTTACATGGATTATTTCGTCGGTTGAATTTTATGCTTGATTATTTATTTCGTTTAACCATAACCAGATATATTATTTATTTCTTTGTAATTTTATTTCTCCAGAGTGGATAATTTACCAGTTGAGTTTTTAAAAAAAATAAAAATTAATTATGGTTGACAAAAAAAAGGAAAAAAACCCAGTAAAGATTTGATTATAGTAGAAAATTTAAACAACACCCAAACTTAGTTCATTATTTTGTGGATGTGTGATCCTACAGACAAGATTACTCAAGTTGCTGGTGAAATTAGTAGCTCCAAGGATCCCTTAAATTGTGCTCTTTCTGAAAAGGGACAATTGAAAAACAAATTAAATGATCTCGAGTTTTCGGATGGCTAGAGCAGAGGACGCACATAGAAGAGATGCATGAACCCCAATGGGACATTTGGGATGAAGCTGTGGAGAGTTTATTCTTCATCTCCAACCAGGAGAGGAAAGCATATGTCAGTGTAGCATGCTTGAACCAAACCCCTGAAAACCAATTCACTTGTGGTCTCAAAGCTCTAACAAGTTTCTTTTAAAACAATAATTGTCTTCAACATTCTCGTTCACTTGATCATATAGTATATGGATATATAGATTATTCGGTAATTGGGTTGTATATGATAAATCTTTAGAATAATGAAACTAACCATTACACTAATCTCCCAAAAAAAAAAAAAAACACAAACCATACGCTAAACTGACTAATTAAAGCTTTATGACAGAAGTGACACAAAGGTGACAACAAACACAGAAAACCAAGTTTGGGTCTGTTTGCTAAATCATTGACCAAAGCCTTTGGTCATGGGAGTTTGCCTCCGGTGGCTCAGCCTTTCTTACTATCCACACTTGCCGTCAGCCTGCAAATTATATCGAAAATTTTAACAAAACCGTAGAATTTACATAACGACTTCAGATTCAAAGCTGGTAAAGAAAACGACCTTGCACGCTGCAAAATTATCGCAACCGCATATCAAATTGCCATTCGCAACATCAACTGCTTGTGGAGCTCCACCACCATCGCTTCTCTGAACCACACACACAAATGTTACATTAGCTTGAGTGGATAGTAATAAGAGGAAGTCCAGACTAATCTTGGAAACATACAACTACCAATATAGATATACCTTGTAAAAATCGACTGCTATGAAGTTAGGCCATCGCTGTCCCGCGGCTTGGTAACATGTCTTGATGGATTCAAGAAGAGAGGCAGAGTTTTGTTTACATGCTACAATCATATCCCCGGCATCAGGGAAATGGTTCACAAGAACAAGAGATTTTGATTTATCGCTCATCGGTTTTGATTGAGCCCTATTTGGACAAGCCCCTGCTTTCAACCCTCCATTTCCATCTGCCATTTTGGTTTCATTCATTAACAAAATATGTTCCTACAAATTTATATATAATATGGGTTGCATCATATATAGGACTCACACTGATTCTCAACCATATAGTTCCACTGATATGCAATCCCTTCGGTTGCTTCTTTACGTGAATCGGATGTGAAAACTAACAACCGTTGGTTTTGTCGTACCATGTCGTCAAGCCTTGGCCAGTCCCCTCCATTTTTGGGCATTCTAGCTACCGGAAACATGAACTTACTTAGCTCAGCCGCATCAAACACTTTTGTGAGACCTTTAGGCGATTTCACATAGTCTTCGATGATAATCGTTACAACTTCCTCTGTGTTCTTCCCTAGAAACACTTGAAACTCCCTTAAAATGTTTATCGCCGGTTGCTGCCACATTGCACAACAAACAAACAATCACATTGTAAATTTTTTTGCGGTGGAACGACCTTACAATAACATCATAATGAACAAAAAAAATGTATTAAAACTTACAAAAGCGGTGAAATTATAACACATTCCGCCGAAAGAATGGCAAAGCCAGATATCGTTTTGGAAGTCATACATGTCTAGCATAAACCCTCTTACACCATTCTGCAATAATCCAACAAAACCCACCAAAAAGAGTCACACTTTTGAATGAAATCTTTACTATATATAGTTTGAAACATTGTATTGAAGTTTTGTTGGGAAGATTTTACATTGAGTTGGCTTGTGATTGAATCTTGCTGGTTAGTAGGCGCCAAAATCACAGAACCGGTCCTTGATACTTCCCCCAATCGAGCAAATGAGTTGTGTGTTGTTAACCATGAATACTTGTTGAAAGGCAATCCCTTTGCCTTTTGTACATAATCATCGATTTTATTTATCAATTAAAACGAAAATTGCTCTATAAAACTATGAATTGATTAAAAAAAAATAGTTCGAACCTTAGAGATGGGGTTGATGGGTTGGGTTCGTGAGCATCTAGGTCTCAAATCATTGTTGGCTATACATGTTTCGCAGTGTAAGCCAGCGTCACAGTTTCTGTTTAATATACATGTCTTTCCCTCCTACGATCCAAAACCAAATAAATCAAGAAAACAAAAAAAAATCTGAGTTTCATCGAAACTCACGATTCAAAATAGATATTTCAAATGACCCCATTTCTTAGTTCGCAATGATTAATTAGCAATATGTTTCTCCAAAGCAAAAACAAAAGATTTAGCCCTATACTCTGTTTCTAAACAAAACAGAGGATCTTTGTTTCCCTAAATAGTATACACTATGGAAATAGTGTTGTAAATTTGGTAAGATTTGCTTACCTTGAGAGCAGAGGAAAGCACAAAGAGTAAAGAAGATTGAATCAAAAGAACAGTGAGAAAGAATCTTTGAAACATGGTTTCTTCGCCAAAAAGTGAAAACTCAAAATTTGAGAAGAAGAAGAAGAAGAAGAAGAAGAAGAAGTAAGTATCTACTTCGTCATCACTGTTGGATTAAAATGGTGGTTTGCATTTGCGTGAAGATTCTTATGACAAAAGACACAAATAATAGTATAAAAATTTTAAGGATAGAAATGGAGTGAACGGAAGTGCGCGCGTGTCGGTGAAGACATGATGATAATAAAAGCTGCAAAAGTGGGTTTGTTGGTTTGCCTCTTTTTCTAATGGACTCTTTCTTTGATTATTTTATTTTACATTCTAAAAAATATTTATATTACCCATAATTTCGATGTTTTATGCAATATATTCAAAAAAGGAGAATTTCCATTGGTCTAGAATTCTGAAGAACTCAACCAACTGTGCCTTTTTCAAAATTGAAACCCTAAAATGAGCTTTGATTCTCTCCAATGTTTCCCATATTTGGGTAATGATGGTTAGAGTGATTTTTTTTTTCTTTTTTTTTTTCTTATGAACGAGATTCTTTTCCAAATGTAAAGCTAATTAATTATTCGAACTTGATTTTAGGAAGACTTATTCAATACTCTTCAAACTAATTCAGCTAATTGCGCTTGAATGATATTTCTCAAATATATTGGATTATAGACATGTCAAATCTAAAATAAATTTTGATTGATTTTTACACATATTAAAAAAATTATTAAAATTTATGTCATATTATTTATTTATTTTTAGTAGGATATATCAGATCATTTATTAATACACTATAAATCTTTATCTCACTGATAATACACTAATGTAATATGAATAAATTATTTTATTTTTTAAAAAAAAATTGTATTGAACATACAAAAAGATTGGTTTGTGAAACAAAACTTGAGTTATAAATGACACTTACTATGAAAGGGAGGAAGTACAAAATACAGATCTAAAAAAAAAATGTCCATTGTTGTCAACTGCAACTTATTTACAATACAACAATGATTGGAAACATATATCAATGATAATAAAAATAAGGATAATATAATTGGATTACTCAGATTTTGAAGAACATTTTTGGTCAATAACGTAGCAACAAAGTTTATTGGTTTTTAACGTTTTGGGTAATGATAAAATGAATATAGTGCCCAGCTTTAATCGTTTGGCAGAGATTTGTTTGGCTTCAAAGACAATATTTTGTTGGCTTTAATTCATCTTTGATATTTTAGACGTGAGACTTGAGTAAATAGACGGTGCAATACACTAAAACAACAAAAGATCTGGTGATGTGAAAACAACATATATCATGTTAGATACTCCCTCCGTATTTTAATAAGTGTCGTTTTAGAATTTTTGTTTTTTTGAATTAGATGTCGTTTTCAAATTTCTATGCAAAATTTATTATTTTTTAATGTTTTATGACGTCATAAAAACATTAAAAAGTAATAAATTTTGCATAGAAATTTGAAAACGACATCTAATTCAAAAAAACAAAAATTCTAAAACGACACTTATTAAAATACGGAGGGAGTATATATTAAGAAGACAACAAGCGTTTAATTTGTTTGAAAATATCATACGATAATTAGTCAAAATATCATGCATTATAATTAATAGCTAGCACCTTCTTCTAATACGTACAACCTCAAAGTCTCAAATATCATGCCATATATATATGAAAACAACATGCATTTTTTTTGAAAATATCATGCAATATCTTTAATGGCTATCACCGTCCTCTCCTACTTTCACTTACTAACGTACAATAAATTTCTCCATCTCTAATTGTGCTCCTTTACCAAATCCTTCATCAGGTAATGACGTGTTTAAGCCGCCATCAACAAGGTTAAATTGCTATCAACACGATTAGGCCACTATCAATGTGCTGATGATCTATACAAATGATGATACACCTCTTCGTGGAAATTTGGTCAATTCGACTCAAAACTAATATTACCTGTGAAGTCGAAAACGTTACTTTTTATTTTAACGAATATTGAATCAAAATAACGTAATTTAGTGATATTATCCAAAAAAAATTATTGTGATCTATCTAGTAAAATCGTGTATTTTCTGTAAAGACTAAAAAGCACCACAAAGAGGAAACGTCTTTAATTTTTACCATTTAGCAAAAAAAACAAAGAGGAAACGTCTTTGAAGCTTTAGAGTCTCGAAGAAATTAAGATTCTTTGCATGAGCCCAAACCCTTAGTAAAAGTTTGCACGCAATCTCATTACACATATGTACCTTCTTTCGAACAAATTACGACTTCAAAAACAAAAAGCTTGACACGTCAATTGTCCCAATGACTATTTTACAACTTGTTTATAAATCCATTGATCCATTCAAAATCAACCGGCCCAATCTAGCCCACTTTGCCATGTTTCTAAACCAAGTCAACAATAACATAGTTTGGTCGTATCTTGGATTTTGATATAGTTTGTAAACCCCAACGGTGCTATCCTGTTTTAATAACTCCTTACAATTTACCATATAACGGTTTGTATATGGCATTACAAAATGCATACAATATTTGTAAGAAAAAAAAATGCATACGTGTTCGTAACAGGGTTAGCAACAATAATGTTATCAAAAGATTCGGGGAGAACGGAATGACTTCTTATTAATAACGAGCGAGCTACAAAGAGACTAACTCCCGGTTTGGCAGTTAGAACGGGTTCTGCCGAGCCGCGGGTGTTTACGAGAACAAACAAGAGATTTTTCTAAGTGTTAATGGCTAAAAACGAAACCTCTCTTTATTCTCTGGATAATGACTAGCAGAAATTGGATCTTTTGCCCTATGGTCTCTCTTTGTATTTATAGGAGAGGAAAAACCCTCAACTTCACTTGTCTCCTCCCGCAAATGACGGTTTTGCCCTCCG
>OVAQ01001928.1:0-15055 GCA_900406345.1 Erysimum cheiri
ATTTTTGGATTACTATTACTATATACAAGAGGAGGATCTTGCGATCATTGCTGAAAGGTCCATTTCATCCCTAAATTAAACTATTTTCCACATTACATGTCATTAAAAAAAAAAAAAAACATTGTTGGGTACTCACTAACTTTGTGTTTATATATGTAGAAAATCCTTAAAATTGGACAAGATGCATCTTATATTAATTTTTTAATATTTTTTCAGGATGCCAAATATCAAAAAAATTTCGTTTCCGATTTGGCGTTTTCTTAGTGAGAAATCGATGCAGTTTATTTTCAGTCAATGGAAGAATCTCCAAACGTTGATCATTACTCAACCCAAATTCATTTCTCTAACTGACAATTTTCGAGCTATTGGAGATAACTGCAAAAACCTCACTAACCTAAAACTTAACCGTGCATTAACAAAAGATTTAGCTAAGCAAATTGTAAATAATTTTTCTAATTTAAAGAGGTTAAGCTTTCAATGTACATCTGTATGCAATACTGCACTATTATCACTCGTCATGGACCACCAGAACCTCAAGATCCTAAACCTCTCACATTGCTTATACATGGAAATTGATGGAGATTTTGTCGACGATGAGGTGAATATGTTACTTAACGAAAATCTCGTACAAACTGCAACTCAGAAGCTTGACGCATTTATGGTGTGTACAAAATACTGCAAGGTGTGTAAAGAGGAATGGGATCTTGCATGGCCTGGTCTGAATAATGACGGCAAGTATTACATGTTTCAAAATGAGCAATGGAAAATTGATGGGATAAAAGAACTTGAATTTTAAAATGTGAGGGTTTTGTTAATGTCTTGAATAAATGTTTACTTTTATGCAAAATTCTATAAACTTTTTTTATTTATACATTATGACAATTTTAGGCTTTTTTTCCCCTAAATTTATGCTAACATTGTAAGCTTCTCTCCATACTCTTCTTCTTTGTCTCTCTCAAATTTCTCTCCGACACAACTCACTCCGACAAACCTGAATCTTTCTAAACTCACCATGATTGGTACTTTTCACAACTTTACTCTGCTTCAGTCATTGATCTCTTCGGTACTAGATTTGGTTAGGGTTAGGGTTTTGAGAGCAGTAGCTTAGGCTAATCTTGTGGACAGAGGAGTTAAGGGTTCAGATTCTCGTTATAGTGTCAGTGAAACCATTTTCAGTGAACAGTGGTGCGGGTGAAGCGTGATGGTTCTCGACCAAAAAAAAAAAAATGGCGTCCTAGTGTTCGTTTATACCAATACTACTATGATGTTTTTTTGATAAAAGGTTTTACTACTATGATGTTTCTTCCTAAAAACGTTGTTACTTTTTATATAGTGAATTATAAATCTAACTTAATACTTTTTATTTTTCAAAATTATATAAAATCATCACATACACAAACAAATAAGAATTACCGCATCCGATAGAAAAAAAAATTAACTAAAAGAAGGATCCATGCACAACAATTAGAAACAAATAGGAAGAAAATGCTGTACCATCAAATATAACACAATCTTTGTCCAAGAGGACACGCAAACTTAGTGTATCAACTTTTCATTATTCATTTTCTGTTTTAGAAAATTTAACTCCTCAAATACAATACATGCTTTTTCTGTGTCATTCTCTATAGATGCAAAGAGTATATGTAAAATATATATTTGTACTTGTTAGTGCACTTGTCTAAATAGCATTTGTAAAACTCTGAAAATATGTTGGTTAACTATATATTTTGGTTATCTGCATCTGTCATTTTAATATATATAAAAATAACTATAGAGTTCTTTTTCATAAAAAGAAAATGAAAATGATGAAGAAAAGAAAGAAAAGAAAAACTGGAAAAAGCAAAGACAGAAGTGAAAGCTTATTCATTAATGGGCTGTTTCGTTTTATGGCCCAATATCTTTCTCTCATTAAACTCAGCGGTGGCCCACTTTGTTTCTTTGTGGAGAAACGACATCGTTTGTTCTGTGTTGCGGTAATAATAGTCTCTGATGCGTACTATGTACGGATCGAAAACAAGTTTCAGAAGTGAATTAGTACACTCTGTTTTCCCAACAACACAGAGGGTTTCTTTTTGACTCATTTCAAACTCTCTCTCTCTCTCTCTCTCGCTCCTTCACACAAAATATCTCACAGATCTCTGTGAAACATCAACGTTTTCTTCCTCTCACTAGCTAAGAACCCCATTTCGACTCTCAATGGCTGAAAATGACGAGTTGCCACGTTTCTTTAAAGTTTTTCTCTCCGAAACGGCTTCTGAATCCATGGTAACAATCTCTCTCGAACTCTCTTTCTTATTTCTTCTTTCTGAGTATTAGTGGGAAAGATAGAATCTTTACTAGTTAGGGAAAGAGAGAATCTGTTGTAGTTAGAGAAAACTTGCTTTGAAAATGGATGGCGTTGATTTTCTGGACTTGTTTCTTTGTATCTCGTACACTATAGTTCAAAACTGTCACTGGTTAACTTGAAAGAAGAGAGATTTCGATTAGTTTGATGACATTTTACTAGTGAATTTGTGCTTAATTTAGGTTATAAAATGTTAATTCTGATATGTGTGCATTTGTGTTTGGATAAAATCAGGTGATTCCATTGTCTTTCATGAAGCATCTTCATAATCCATTGCCAAAGAAAGTGAAGCTCCACGGCATTGGAGGAAGAGTTTGGACAGTGAGCTTGACGAGGATACGCCAGACTGTGTGTTTTACTCATGGATGGCCACAATTTGTAGAGGAGCACGATCTGAGGAACGGAGAGTTCTTGACGTTTGTGTATGACGGTCGTCGTACCTTTGAAGTCAGTGTCTTTGATCGTTTTGGTTGTAAAGAGACCAGAGCTGAAATACAAGCGATAGAGCTTTCTGACTCTAGTTCTCTTGAAGTTGAAAAAGAAGAAGAAGAGGAAGAAGAGGAAGACGAAGAAGAAGAAGAAGAAGAAGAGGAGGAAGACGAAGAAGAAGAAGAGACTTCAATGGATGTTGATGACAATAGCTATGGTGAAGATGAAGAAATCAGCCAGAGTATCTATCCGTTTGATGACGAAGAGACTGATACCGATGCCGCAGGTGTGATAGTATTCCAAAGAATGTGAAATTGGTGAATTCAAAACGTAACTAATCTTATGAAGATTGTTTTGTCTTCAGTTGTTGCAGGGAGCTCAAACATGGAACTTATCACTAATCCACACTTTTCCACTACCCTCAAGAACAGGATTTATGAGCTGGTAAAATTGACAAAAGACTTTTAAATTTTGTTTAGTGTCTATCTGATTTTTACATGTTGTGGCGGTGGTTTTGTTTTGTGTACAGTTGATTCCAGCCACTGTGGTGAAAGACAATCACCTTACGTTTGGTGATTCCGTCAAGTACATTGATGAAGAAGGAACCTTACCAGGGCTAAGAGGGAAATGGTCAGATGATAGGATTTGTTTCAAAGGATGGGACAGGATTTGCAGAAGAAACCGGCTTAAGAAAGATGAAACTGTTATATGCGAGCTTCTTCATGACCAAAAGCTCGTTCATTCCATCAGAGTCCACGTCAGGCGTGGAGTTGCTTGAGCCTCTCATCACCATCATCATCATCATCACTATCACCTTCACCATTATTATCAGTACTTTAGCATGACTTGCAATGGAGTTTGTTTGTTTAGGAGTGTTCTAATGTTAATTCTCCGTTGGTTTTTATCTTAGTAGTGAACAATAGATGTTTAAGTTTGAATGTGTATCTTAGGTTTTATCTTAGTATGTGTATGAGACCTGAAATGTTTGCAATTGGCGTTCTATGTAGCTCAAACGTTCTGAAATAGAATTGGTCTTGTGGTAGAAATTGAGCGTTGAGGCATTAAACGGTCAAATAACAGATGGTTCAACTTCAACTCCAAGTTGTAGAAGAAGTAAAGAGACTTCTTTTAGGTCTATACCCTCTCCTTTCATATTCGTTTTACTATCAAAAGGTACCCATTCTCATTGAGCTCGGTTAAATAAGCTGACTGTGATCTCTGTTAACAAATAGCACATGTGTTCTACGTGCTAATAGATGATCATCTGCTTATAATGTAGAAAGAAGAAAGACTCATTCCATATATATGAGAGCAAACATATTGTACAACACTTCCAAACAAAAGAACAAAGAAATAGAGAAAGCTAACAAAATTATGCAAATGATTACTACAGAATAGTTTATTGCTTCTTAGCAGGTTTCCAGCAGGAAACAGCATAAAGGACTCTTCCTTTCCAGCTTTGTAACATCCAGTGGTTATCGTTGTCGATCACGAAATCTTTATGGTACTTTTGTCTCACTATTTCCTTCCCGTCTTTTATGATCTGTTTGTTTAGTTTGGCCGGCCTAAACCCGGCTCTTAGAATCCTAACCTGCCATTGCTTGTAATTCTCAGGCCTAGCAAACCTCTCAGACCCTTCACAGGCTATCACACTCATTGCATCTCTTATGATTAGCTCCCTCTCCACTAGTGTCCTACAATCATCTTCTTCTGGTAATGTGGTTTCATACATGTCAAAGAGGGATGAGAAATGGAAGAGAGCTTCTCTGAATCTTGTTAGGAAGAAAGGCGAGTTGTACGTCCCGTTAATCTCTGCAAACACAAAGAGGTCAGGGTTGATATCTCTGAATAGTTTCAGAGCTGTGTCTCTCGGAGAGTTGAGGGACACGGTTTCATCAGGCGTGTATTGTAGCCGGAGAATGCAGTTGACAACAGTTGTCTCTCCACTATTGATCACTAGCTCATCAAGACTAATGTCCTCCCAATTCTTGGCTATGAAACTATACTCAAACGGGACACCGAACTTGTCACAGAACCTCTTCAGTCTTCGCCCGGTCTCTTCTACCCGCTCTGATGGGCGGAAACCTGACTGAGGCAGCTCAATACCAGTCACACGGAGCAGCGGTGGTCCGCCTTCACGTTTTGACAGAGCTTGTATTAGACAAGGCCACTGAAATCCATAGAGAATCCCAAAATCAATGATGTGAAGTGTAGTTGCTTTGGCAGCAAGATCAAAGATTGTTCTGTTTGCAGTGAAATAACACATTATTAAGGTAGGACAAGCCTGAACAAACCCCTTATACGCCTTCAAAATATCCACCATTGATGTTCTACTATAAGTAGCAGATATTGGTGTAGTCATAGTTCCAGTAATACGCGCTTCAAGCGCCTCGGCTAAGTGATAACCAAGTCTCTGAGTCGCATCGCCGTGACTAGAAGAGTGTTCTCTTATCTCCTTTAGCTTCCCAGCAGCTCTGCTCTGGTCAAAGCTCGCCACTGCTTGTGCACATTGCATCAAGAGATTCCTCATATCCACTGGCTGATCTGACTTTTGCTGCTTGGATCGATTCGATGAGCCCTTTCCTCGTCCTGTATTTTTCGGTGAGGCTTCTCCATGAACCTGATTTTGACATACCAACAACACTTCCTCAAACTTTACTGATAGCTCATCCACCATAGAGATTGCAGGAAGCTTTGATTTCCTTCCACTCTCAAGATCATAATCTTCATCATTATCTCTATGACGATACCTTCTTGTTGATTCCTCTGAAACTTCAGGCGTTAACTCTGAGGTTGGTTGATGTAAGCTCGTTATAGAACTATTCTCTAAATCGCTGGAGATTTGATCAGAGAGTGGAGGAGGAGATTGATCTTGAAGAACTTCATAGAAAGATCTCTCGGCTGCTTGTAAAGCCAAACTATCTTCCAACATACAAGACTGACCTTCAAGGTCTTCTTCCATCAACATGTCATTGATGTACTTAAAAACAGGAAGGTGATCTGAACATACCTTAAACTCGGTCGGAGAAGGGTTCTGAGATTCAGATTCGTTGAAACCGGTGAAACGATTGGTAGTCGTCCCAGAGTCAAGATTGTTCCTTGGTTTGCAGCAAGATCCAGAACCGTTTTCGAATTTGAACCCATCAACGGGTACTTGTAAAATAGCATCCATGAAGAAATCAAAACCTTAAAAAAAGAATCTCACTGAAGATCAAGAAACTTGAAGAAGAGAGAAGAGAGAAAATAGTTTGAAGTCAAGGAACAGAAGAAATGATAGAAACTAGGAGAAGTTTCATGTGAACACAATTCACAACAGATATATAATAAGGATTGTTATTTGATATTTTGTTTTTGTTTTGTCTTGGCAAAGAAGAAAAATGAAGGTTCGAGGAAACAGAGAATGTGTGGGGTTGGAGATAGACACTGAGCCGCCACAAAAGGTTAGTAATGATAATATGGTCCAAGACTTTTATCTACTGTCGTGGGTCCTAGGACTGAAAGCTATTTGTTTTCTTGCTGTTGTCTTCTCTTTGGTCATTTGTCTGGTCAAAATTTTAACTTATCACCTTGAATATATAATTTACTAAATATAGTGAATAGCAGAACGTATTTAGATTTATCCATTTTATAACTCAAGAAATATATAATTTTGAAGTAAATTAATTTTGTTTTGGTTTAATTCGATTTTATGTATTAATTTTGTGTTTATTTAAATCCATTTTTGGAGGGTAAATTTTATTTAAATTTTAAAACATATTTCAAAGAAATATTTATAACTTTTATATGATAGACACATAAAATATGGCAAAAAAAAACATTATTCCAAAAAAAAACAAAACCGAACCGTAATTAGGTGATTTAGTTTGATTTTGATTTCTTCGAAAAATTTGGTTTCATAAATTCTAAATTAAAGATGATACAATTCAATATAAAAATCTAATATATTTTTTCTCCTAATTTTGAAATAAAACTCGAACGGAACCAAGATGATTTTTTCGGTGAAAGATGAACTCAATAATATTTTTTACATAAGATCGGAGCAACTTATAGCCTATAGTTAGTGTATGTGATTGCTTAACTAATCTATGGTATATGGTCTCTTTTTCAAATTCAAAATGTATGATAGAGTGTCGAAAGATAAATAAAATGAATCTTTCTGCCCAAGGAATTGGATATAGATTTCAGGTGGTGAAGGCAAGGCAAACGTTGATTCCCTACTTGTTTTTTTGTATCAACTAATTCTTATTACTCAACTACTCTTATACTGTATAATGTTATTGTATTCCTATCGAAGAATTCTTGATCAGTCAAAGTCCAAGAGGAGAGATTTACCCTAGATATTTTTATCATGCTAATAATTTAAGAGTATTTTTTACAGTGGGGGAAGGGAGGAGTTTTTAAGATGGAGACATGTTGTCTACATTCATCTCCTCTGTAAATTTTTTACAATTTGTTTAAAAAAATTTACAGAATAAATAAATACGGTTATCCATTTCAATTTCCTAATTTATATATTATCTTGATTGCTAATTTGCTACTATTATACAAATAAAAAATCTTGATTTAATCAGAATTGGCCGAGCCATCAATCATATAGAGAGAATAAAACTGTCACCAAAGATTTACAACAAATCCTTTACATTGTTAAGGGAAAAAAAAAAACCCAACCTTATTCCAATTTACACTTGATAGAAAGAAAAAAACAAGAAAGAACTGAGAATGAGAACAGATCCTTCAACTATGTCAGAATCTTACAATATGGAATCATCATAATAATACACAAAGGTTCTTTAGAACAAGAACCTCTTCAGATTAGAGCCTCTACCTGAGAGGATAGTGGCTCAGTCTGCAGTTGATGCATTAGGTGTTGTGACCAGTACGCGTGTGCCTTCAGAACACGGTCCAGAAGTTCCTGTGGCACCGGCTCTCCTCTCCGCTGCTGTGGCGATATCCTTGCCGTGTGGACCAGCGTCTTCCATTTATCCTACAAAGGTAAATACCACCAATGATAGTTAGTAATATTCAAAATTCTGTTAAGATTAACAGTTAGTTAAAAAACTAACCTTGAGATCAACATAGGTACGGTGATCTGCATCCTCAAAAGCACGAACCTTAACGTCTCTCCACCTGCAGTTTACAGTCATACATACAAAACATGTTGCTATCAAAAGAAACATGAGGAGGAAAATGCTATTTCTTTGTTTTTTTTTTTTTTTTTTTACCTTCNCAGCTTGGACTAGTGCTTCTACTTCAGTAACTGAGAAAGGTCGACGAATTCTGCGATGTGCAGCTTGCTGCTGCTCAGTCCTTTTAAACTTACGGTTAGGAGCCAACAAAGCTGCTGACGCAATAGGAACCAAAGCTCTAGAATCATCTCTTGAGCCAAGTTTTCCAAATGAGTCTTCTAGGGATGGTGCTGAGTCATGATTAGGATCCAACACATTGTCGCGGCATAACATCAATTCATCACAAGCATGCTCTGACAGATAACTGGCAGAGAGAAAACAAGACCCTTAAGCCGCAAAAGATTGATTTTTTATCGACATGACATCTTTGATAGAGATGAGAGGAGTGAACCTTGATAACAGTGGTTGAGGGGTGGTTTCTAAGCTGGGCTCAAGGCTGAAACCTAGAGAATCCAAGTGGGTGTTCTCCTCAGAGATCCCAGTCTGAAGAAGAGTTTTGCTATCATCTCGGACTTTCTTTCCTTGAACCATCAGCCCGACTCGGAGTCCATCACCTAGTATAGTGGTCACTGCTTCCATCACCATCCGCTGACAATCGCAACATAAAAAGAAAAGGGTAAGATTCTTCATCAGGATTTTCAGCACAGCTAGGTTTGGGTATTGCACCTTTAAGGAGCCAACAGTAGCAGTTTCGGGAATCTCTATTAAAAGCTCAGGCACCCTGAAAGACTTGATCCGCAGCCTCACTAAAGAGAAACAAAAGAGACATTTCTACATTACACACTTTGTTAACGAAACAATAGCCAACAAAAGATTCAGATTCTCCACTAATTACCATGATGGTCCCTTGACACAAAGGACGCATTTCGACTTTTCATGGAAGATATTGTTCTGCTTCCTGCAGATAAATTTGTGAAATCGTGTTACAAAAGTAGAGCCTTACAAGTTACAACATCCTGACAAGAGAATGAGAAGATGACAATTTTTGAACCTTTATGTGTCTTTCCTTGCAAACGGTAATCATCATCGTTCGAATCGGAAATACTGTCAAAGTATTTCCTTTTCTTGATGGGATAACTCCTCTGATGATGGTGCAAGTAATAACTCCTCTTTGAGCAATACCATGGCTTTGCATCTGCAAATACCAAACATCAAATCATAATAATCAAGACAGCAAAACTAAACAAAAACACTAGTTAGGCAATTTTACCTGTGTTGTTCCTCGAACCTCCTTTCCAATGTCTAGATGCCAATATTTTCCTAATTCTTCTATCTCCAATACGAGGCACAGGCCTAGTCATACGAGGGAGAATGTACCCAGAGAAGTTTTCATCATCATCATTTCTACTAAATAAATTTACATCATCCCGAGAATCATTGGGGCTACCGTTCCCACATGCTCCCACCTCGGTACTACTGTTACTACCTATACTAGCTACAACATCAGGTTTTACATCACCATTCACACCCGGATTAAGATCCTTGCTAAAGTTTCTGACTTCACAAGAATCACTACCACCCAAGCTACTAAAACCCTCCACCTCCTTCTCTACTTTGTCACCTACCAACAAGTGATTAGGATTTGTTATCACAGAGCTAAATCCACACGGACTCGGGGACACTTGAAAAAGATCGTCTTTAGAGAAAGGTAACGCCTTTACGGGGTTTTCTTCAGCTGGGAATTCCTTCTTTACAGTATTTTGTACAACTACACACTTATCTTCACCCGCATTTACCGAACTTTCGCTCTCGAACAGCAAGTTTCCAGCTACGGTGGCCAATAAGTCAATCGCACACATCTTATCATCTCCTGGTATCTTCTTTTCGTAAATGCGCTTCTTCTGGTAAAATGTGAACAAATACGAGTGATCATCATGTAAACGGATCATCTATGTAACTGATAAATTCTGTAACAGCTAAACCAGAAACGGAGAATAACACAATGAAGATGATTTACCCGGAGTGATCTCGGAGCTCGAGCTTGAGCAGGCAATTTGTAACCATCGTCTCCAAATTCTAAGACTTTATGCGACACCATTACTTGGATGCATAACACAATGAAGATGATTGCCACACGCGAGAAGCAATTGATGAAACTCACGATCTGTATATACGAAACAAGAACCATTAGAGATGACTCAATTCAATTACAGAGGAACATGAATTTTACAGACAATTGAGGATATAATAAATTCACAGATCGGTAAGATCTGGATTTAGTAATGGAATTGCAAAACAAAAAAAGGGTTTCAAATCAAATCTGATAAACCATCCTAAAACCCTAATCAACACAAGATCCGAATCAAGAACACAAAACGTAATTCAATTAGTAAAATCACCTAACAAAAAGCTTCGATCTTTGAAATTAAAAGAATATTAACAGATCAAACGTTGTCCAAAAAGAGACACACTTTGAAAATTCTCAGATCGGGTTCACAGATCAATGATCGAGAGAATTTTGGTTGTATAAACAAAACGACAAAATCTCAATCGAAGATGACGATAACTTCAAAAAGATAACAAGAACCCTTTTCAAGATCCAAACCAAAACAACTTGAATTTGAAATTTCTCTAAAACCAAAATTCACATTAAAAACGAATTTGATCAAACAAACACAAAACTTTCAACAAAATCGAGAAGACAAAAACCATTTTTAAAAAGTTCAAAACTTTTTCTCACCTTTCTATGAATCTTCTTCAGTTTCAAGACGATAAAGAAAATTTGGACGAATTCTACAGAAAATGAGAGATCGGAGATGAAAAGGAATCAGAATTCTTTACACACTCAACCTAAAATCTCTCCTCCTAACCCATGTTTTTTCCTCGAGAAAGTGACTGAATTTTTTTTTTACTTGTTTCAAACGCTACCAATAAGATTTTCTCTCTCACCAGAAGAAGGATTATCAAATCTCTCTTTTTTCGAATACCAAATTAAAATACAAAAACCCTTTGGGAAGAACCACCACGTCTTTCTTGCTTAAACCCCTCATCATAGCTTTTTAAGTTTATCGACCTTAAACCACCGGACCTACCGGTGGTATTACCAGTCCCGTAGTTACCGGTTATAGCCAGTAAAACATTCACCTAAAGACTCGGTTCTTTTCCCATGGTCGATGACCCATGACACACTATATGTCCTTAGATCTTGACACGTGCTTTTTGATGTAGTCATTACATGGCTCTGGTCCGTAGCCTATGAGTAAATTACGTCGTGTTCACTCATTGTATTAAAAAAAAAAAAAAAAAAAACGGAAATTCATTTCGGGCAAAAGAAATGTATTTTTTTATATTATTTTAGTTTCTATTTGGAATATTCGTTTGTGCTTTTGTGTTTTCTTTTCCATTTATATTTCTTGTTTTATGAGGTTTTTCTTTATGGGAAGAGAAAATAATCAAATTCCCACATATGTTTATTTTGTAGGAAATCACATAAAAGATAAGATGGTCCCTGGTTGCTAGTAATTATGAGGTGTAGTCAATTCTTATTAATTAATTATTAAATAAAATTGAACATTGTATCTAAATTCCAAATTTTTAACATAAACATACTAAAGTCTTATATTGAAAATTAATGTAATCTAATTTATAATTAATACGAACCATTTTTGTAATGTGACAAGAAAACTAAAATTTTCAATATAATTTTTTTTGTTGTTGTTAAATAGCAAGTCTGTGAACTATAAACAAGGAAAGATGAGAATGTATATAGTTCTGTCTAATCACATTGCACTTTCAATAAAACTAAGATGGATACCAAATTCAAAAAGTCAAACATTTACGTACGTACAAGTTCGACATATGTATTAGTATTACTATATCCTGTGTTGGATACAAATTATTTTATTTAGCCCCACAATCATTAATCATTTTTTAAAAGAAGGAAGGCCTACATCTTTTCCTAAATTACAATAAAATAGTTATGTCATCTTATCCTATCTCGAAAAAGTTCGAAAGGATAAAATGTGGGTGGTTTTGAATTTATATCATACAAACACCACCGTTCAATATTAAATATGTTGGGGAAGAAAAAAAGAATATTCTAATATATTTATATATACACGACCAAACATATGCGCAAATTCTTGCATATGGTATAAATTAAAGGCTTAGAGCGATGATGGTACTATCTTTCAACTAAATATACTTGTTTTATATGTATTGTGAGGATTTAGAGCACGATGGTGAACTTAGACAGAGTTAATTGATCATGCACAATTGCACATCATGATTTTGATAGACTTGTCCCAAATTACCTGGAAAATTTTAAGCTCACAAAAAAACTAATCAAGTTCGGTTTCTCATATGTGACATCAGACATGGTCCGATCAGCATCTAACATTTGTTATGGTTTTTATCTTTTCCAAGGGACGTCCAATAGTCAATGAACTTTTCTAAATTTAAAACCGTTAAATTACTTTTCTTTGAAAATTCACGATTTCAGTCAAATAGTAAGGGCCCATATGTTTTTTAATCAGTGGGCTCATTGGCAACACAAGCTTTCTTGTGCCTAAAATGCTAAAACAGTAAAACGTAATGCTCGCTGTTATTTTCGGTAATTTCAACGGTGATTTTCATCTCCACGCCGTCAGAAATCTTTGAACTTTGAGATGGAGAATTTTTCTCGTCTCATTTTGTGATAAAAAACAAACAAAAACTGAAAAGTGCAATAATGACACGTTCGTATGCACACAAGAATAAGACAGAAAAGAATGATAGTGCATGACGAAAATGTTCATTTATGTTCATGGTGGTGATGATGAGTTTGGTGGAGTACCCTAGAGAGAAGTTGGAGAGACATATAGCTAGAGAGAAGGCAAGGTGTCGAGACTTTAGAAATTTTTTATAAACTTCAGAAACAATTTTCATAACTTCCAATTCCATGAATACTCAACAAGCTACTATACAATTTTCGAGACGTCTAATCCTGAAAAATTTCGGGATAATCGCTTTAACATTGATATAAGGACCAACATAACTTTATCTATCTAAATATAAGAAAAAAACAAAAGAAAATGCGTCTGCCGGGAGTCGAACCCGGGTCTATTGCTTGGAAGGCAATTATCCTAACCGTTGGACTACAGACGCTTTTGTTAACATTTTCATACTTTTGCTTGATGAAAGTAGAGGATTCCAAATGATAAAGCTTATGCATAACTGAACCTCCTCTGATTCACATTTTAAAGCATAGAGAATTGAGAAGAAGTAACATGCCTCGTCCAATTCCACGCTTCAAACTTTAGATTCCATACTTTTGTTACTCAAGGATTCTCCCGAAGGCAGTAATATTTAGGGACATGCATTGGCTTCAAAATATCTATGAAAACGTTAAAAAGTAGATTACAACCCAAATTAAAGAGTTACTAAACTATCACATGAGTACTAACCTGCATTGCATGTGTTAGACACAATGAATGTAATTCCAACCAACGAACAATGACTACTACTAAGTAGATATGATTATCTAGCGCTCATGTTATTACATTTAATGTGAACTGCTGCAGAAGTCTTCTAAAACGTCATTTTTCCAACGTTTTCGGCTGTGAGAAGAGTAAACGCTCTTTCCCAATCTTGGCTGACAGATTCTTGAATCTTGTAGTCCCCAATGGAAGCCCACCAAGCTTCTTCTGAACCGTTTATACCAGTCCAAGTGACCTTATCCGGCACATTCAGAAAATCAAAGTTCAACGGCTTTGGCGGTGGCTCATTAGCCTTTTTGTTAGATTTAGTCTGCCGCCTATTGCTTCCTCGACCTTCAGAATTCTACAAAAAATGTATAAAAAGACAACAGATCAGGTTTAAACGTTAAGCTGATGTCTCATAATAAAAGCTGGAAAGAGAGAAACGTTTCCGACTCACTTCGGATGGCAAGTCTCCGTTTTCCGCTTTCTTGTTTGCCCTTTTAGTCGTCCCGTGTTCCAAGTAGTACAAAACCTCGTTCTTGGATCGGAACTTACGACCCGTAATAGGTTCGTAGTAGAACTACATTACAAAACCAGACATCAACCATTACATTATCAAACATCCTTCAGACAACATTTTCTTCAAATTAGCATGCATTTTAAGAAACAAACCCACTAAAAAATCTCTGTATCTATATCCTTTCTACAGCAACATTTCATATACCCCAAATATAACCAATAAGATCATAATAATCTAAATTAAACACCAAATTTCTCAATTCATCAAATCAAGAAACAATATAAACATGTAGCTACAGAATTGAAAAGAGAAGGGCATTGCAGAGATGAGATTTTTTCACCTTATCGACAACACCAGCTTTAGTGCCAGAGGTTCGAATCTTAATTTCGGTTCTCCAATCAGGAGGTAGCCAATTATCATCTCCAGGCGTCGCACGCTTACGCGACTTCGAATCCACCGGAGTGGCCGTGTTATCAGGCGGTGGTTGCGCCTGATCTGTGCCGTTTGACATTTTCCGGAGCTAATTTGCTCCAATCCAAATCCCTTCGTAGTGCAGTGGTGAATCGAACGGTGTGAGAGAGAAACGAATAATAAACGACTGAGATTTCAAGATTCCTTTTCTTTGACTGAAACAGAGTTTTACGAAAACTTGGTAAGTTATAGAAGTTGTAACTTAAAAAACCTAATTAAAAAGGAAACGCATTGCAACTTTACTAATTTAGGACTCGTAAAACGAAAATGTCGTGTTGTTTCTGTTTCAAAGTTTGAGCTCGAGGAAAAATAACAGCCACGTTGCAGTTATCCTTATTTTTGGGTTTTTGGGCCCATTTTATATGTGTCCACACGAGTTTAATTATAAAACTAGTAATGTATCTACAAAACATTTCTGAAAAAAAAATTCTTCCAACTTGTTAATTTTTGTAATTTTACATTTTCATCTCAATATATCAAAATTTTATAGAATCAACAGAAATAAAGATAGATTTATACTACGTATTATTTTTGCTTTCGTAAAATTAATCTACATTTTCTAGACGAAAAAGTGAAATTTTTTAAATGAAAAAGTGAAATTGCTTAAATGGTGACTTGGAATTTTTTTTGTAAATAACTATTTTATATCCCTATGATGGGTTCATTTATGGACAATTCTCTAAAATACCACTATTTTTGTTTTTTG
>OVAQ01001929.1:0-10375 GCA_900406345.1 Erysimum cheiri
TTTTTTTTTCTTTCAGGCGAAATGTTTAGAAACAGGAGAAACTGTTGCGATAAAGAAAGTTTTGCAAGATCGGAGGTACAAGAACCGTGAGCTTCAAACAATGAGGCTACTTGACCATCCAAATGTTGTGTCTCTGAAACATTGCTTCTTCTCAACAACCGAAAAAGACGAGCTTTATCTTAACTTGGTTCTGGAATATGTTCCGGAAACTGTACACCGCGTTATCAAACACTACAACAAACTTAACCAACGAATGCCTCTTGTTTACGTTAAACTTTACACATATCAGGTATGTATAAATTTTGACAAAGTGTCCATACAATTTTACATCTCTTATTGGAAATCTTATTAAGAGTCTTCTATGTTTGGCAGATTTTTAGGTCCTTATCCTACATTCACCGTTGCATTGGTGTGTGTCATCGTGACATAAAACCTCAAAATTTGTTGGTAAATCCACACACTCATCAAGTGAAACTATGCGATTTTGGAAGTGCAAAAGTATTGGTAAGTTTGATGAATCTCTTTCTCTTCTTTCGGAGGCATATTTTGAAGCAGAGAGATTCAACCATATATTGATCAATGGTGGTTATTGAAACAGGTAAAAGGAGAGCCAAACATTTCGTACATTTGCTCGAGGTATTACAGAGCACCTGAGCTCATTTTTGGAGCCACTGAGTATACTACAGCCATTGATGTCTGGTCTGCAGGATGCGTTCTTGCCGAGCTTCTTCTTGGGCAGGTAAAAGCTTTTTTTGAAATCTCAAATCAAACATCTTTGTTCTGATCAAAACGTAATTCCNCACTGAGTATACTACAGCCATTGATGTCTGGTCTGCAGGATGTGTTCTTGCCGAGCTTCTTCTTGGGCAGGTAAAAGCTTTTTTGAAATCTCAAATCAAACATCTTTGTTCTGATCAAAACGTAATTCTGTGGTTGACCAATCTGTTCTTTTGTTCATACCAGCCATTGTTCCCGGGTGAGAGTGGTGTTGATCAACTTGTAGAGATTATAAAGGTACTACCATTGTACTGATTTCACTTTAATAACTGTGCTAGGTTTCACCTATTCAATGTATAATGATATTTACTGTATTCATGAATTGAGTAGGTTTTGGGAACACCAACAAGGGAAGAAATCAAATGCATGAACCCAAATTACACAGAATTCAAATTTCCTCAGATTAAAGCTCATCCATGGCATAAGGTTTGTATGTTCATATACACATTGCAATATAACATGTTCTATGTCTTTCTTTAATTAGCTGCTAATTTTGAAACATTTTTCATCATAAACCAGATTTTCCACAAGCGAATGCCTCCAGAAGCTGTAGACTTAGTCTCAAGGCTTCTTCAATACTCTCCCAATCTCCGTTGTGCTGCTGTGAGTATTTGCAAGTCCTCTCACCTTCATGCATTCTGAATTTTTTTTTTNTTTTTTTTTTGTTTCTTTTTCTGATTTTGTTGAATTGTGTGATCTTGCCAGCTTGATGTATTGGTCCACCCATTCTTTGATGAGCTAAGAGATCCTAATGCTCGATTACCTAACGGACGTTTCCTTCCACCGCTCTTCAACTTTAAGCCTCATGGTACTACCAAATCTTTCTTTTCTTCAAGTTGTCAAATTTTGGCCTTCAAAATGTCAAATTGCAGATGTAGAAGTAGCTGAACAGCTCAAAGTATCATAAGATAAGTGACTTAACCTCTTGTTAATTTGTTGCATGAAACAGAGCTTAAAGGTGTGCCTGTGGAAATGGTGGCTAAGTTAGTTCCAGAACATGCGAGGAAGCAATGTCCGTGGCTTGGTTTGTGATTTGTCAGCGGTTACCTGCAAACATGAAAACTAGAACAAAGCAGTCTGAGAAATTCATCTCTTCTCTTCTCTCCTCTTCTCTCGCCTTGTCTGTATTATTATTATGATCATATCTCAATCTGATGAAATTTAGTAACCCTTTGTTTGTTGTATGAGTAGAGAAAAAAGAGTGAATCATTTGTGGGGGTTATGATATTTGTATAAGCCAACAAAAAAATATTTTTTAAGAGAGTTTGGTGTTTTCTATCTTATTATTTGCAAACATAAACTAGAGAACTCCCAAAAAAACTCACAAAAAGTAAAAGAGAAATATAAGTTCGTCATTTAGATAAGATATCAAGGATATGTGTTTCACTATCTTATAAATGAGAGAAGTTCACTCTATCTTATACCAATTCCAGAAGGCCTCTCACTTTTATATTGACATGCTTACACAAGTAAGTTATGCTGATAAGATTGTGATGGTAATCAAAACATTACATTTTGTCCTCTGTAATTGTTATTTTATTTAGGGATGTGCATATATGATTGCTAATAAGCTGTTCCGGTTCTTCCAATTCATTTTAGGCCGTATGTTTCTCTTGCTAGATATCAGTCACTTGTTTTACGTTGAGATGAAGTGGTTGCTTCTCAATCTGAAAATGTTTATGCAATATAGATTCAAATGAAAATACTTGTATTATATAAGCCATGTACTTGTCATCTTAATGTGACATTCCATGGTAAGAAGCAAATGCCAACACCGGCAAAAAGTTAGTTCAAATGCCAACACAGAGGGTTGTCGACTACAGATCTTATACTAAGTTTGTACGAGTATTAACCATTCGATTCGATGATGACAAACCAACTTTATTAGGTTTTGTGTTTTGTGGCCATTGTATTGCAGAACAGCTAAGATGATGACAAACCTACCGAGGCCATATTATACTTTTGATCAAGAATTATTACTATCATTTTTTCATAGGGTCAGAATCAAGAATGATTTTCTATGAACTAAAAATCCCATAAGGAAATGTTTAACGTAAAAACAAAAGTTATTTCTTACAGATAAGACCACTTTAAACAGTTGACGAAAGTTGAAAAGAAAAATAAGTTAATAAAAAACAAAGTGGAGAGAATTCCAAAAAAACTAGCATTCAAGAAGATAGTCTTTACAAGTCGACTTGTTGTGACCAAGTCCCTTGCACCTACTACATTGCAGCTGCCGCTTCATCACTTCTTCCGCCGGCGTTTTCTTCTTTGGCGGCCTCCCCGGCGGTCGCCTTGTTGGTGGAGGCGTTACCGTCACCGCCGAACCACCAGAACTCTCTCGACACATCTCTCCTTCTAATAACGGAACCGGATTTATCGACAGCGAATACGTGGACCTGTAGTTCTCAACAGTGAAATATCTAGAACAGTAATCATACGGATTCCGTCCGTAAAAGTTGATGACCGCAAGCGCGTGGTGACACGGCAAACCTGTTAACTGCCACCCTTTGCAGCTACAGTCCCACCGCTCCATGTTCACGAGCTCATACGTCTCTCCACGGACTTGGAACAAGTTGTTATCTGCGGATAATGCTACGTGAAGCGTTTGCGCTTTTACATTCTCCTTTTCTAGCTTTACTTCCATGGAAGGAGTCAATTTTCCACTGGCTTCGATGGCACTAATCCGTCTCACCTGGATCAATCCCATGATTTTCCCACGGATCACATCGACCATTTGAGTTATTGGTAGATCGTTGGCGTCGGAAGCCCAGCTAAAGAACGGTTGGCCTTGGTGTGAAGTCATGTGGTTGTACCGGGCACCAGGGAAGTACGCGTTGGCCCAGTGATCAGGCTGGCTTTTTTGTACAATCCAATCATAAGCTTCAGGTGAGAGGCCTTTGATGTTCTCGACATGTCTCTCGAATGAATCCGCTCTCGGGGCGTAAGCTGCAGAGTAAAAGTCGTCAACGATTAAACGCTTGATCTCATGAGAGAATGGTCCTTTCAAGTCTCTGATGAGCTCGTCAGTCAGATACCGCAAACAATATGCGTGAAACGAGTTCTCAAACACTTTTGGGATCGATTCCTGCAGATTCTTCTGTCGATCCGCAACGAAAGTTCTCTGGCAAGGCGTGGAGAGCACAGATCTCAGCTGATGCAAGAACCATTCCCAGTTATCATCCGTCTCCGCATCGACCACTGCAAAAGCTAGAGGAAACACTTCGTCATCCCCATCCACAGAAGTCGCAGCTAATAAAGTCCCCTGATACTTTGATTTCAACGGCATACTGTCGAGAAACACAAGTGGTCGACAAGCCTCGAGAAAACCAAAAACCGAGGCGTGAAACGAAACAAAAACACGGTGAAAACTTGAATCTTCCTTCGTTGTGAACGTAGCGAGACTGCCTGGATTAGTTTCCATTATCTTATCGCAGAACAGCGGAAGCTGTTTGTAACCGTCCTTGTAAGATCCTTGAAGCTGCTCTCTTGCAATTTCTTTACCACGCCATGCCTGAAAGTAATTCAGCTGAATCCCATACTCTTCCTTGATGTCGCTGACAATGTCTTTCGGTTTATAGTTAGGAAAAACTTTCAGCTTTTCCTTGATAATACTAGCAACCCAGCTTCTACTCGTTTGAAGCCCATTAATCCCACCTGCACCTTCACAAGTATGTGTCGGATTCATTTTCTTGATACAGATCAGCTGAGTTGTTGATAGCCTCGAAGCATGGATCCTCCAAGGACAACCTTCAGCTTTACATTTAACTGTCACTCGGTGGCTATCATTCTTTTTGTAGCGGAATCCAAACTGATTTGCTATTGCGTATTTCCTCAGCGCTTCACGGAACTCCCCGACATTTTTAAACCGTTGTCCCACTCCTGTGATTGTGTTCTGCCATTGCTGTGTTCTAGCCTTTGTGAGAATATCTCCTTTTGGATTCGGGACTTCAACAATCGGTGACATCATATCGGATGGATTAATAACAATCTGTGCATCTGCAGCTCGGTTCATGACTTGCTCCATAGTTACAGCGGGAGGAGCTGAGACTGAGACTGAGATGGGTAGATCATCTGGTCCCGTTGTGTCATCTATCATGTCGTCCATAGGAACTGGTGGAATCGCTTCAGACAATGTTGTTCTGCTTGATCTGGCAGAAAAAAGGAACTCTTTAAAACTGAAGAAATCCAGCAAAGATAAGGCAATATGATGAATCCTGTAATAGCTTTGCTAACCTGCTAGCTGGCATGTTTGAAATGTCAGGAGCAGCTTCTTCGGGTAAGAGATAGACATCAGCAGTGTTTGAGTTCTCATGAAATTTGATCATTCGTTTCAAATCTTTATCGTTAGATATGGAGATGAGCGTTTTCTTGTTATCCGGGAGGAAGTATTTGAGAGAAACTCCCCTGACATCACAATTAAACATCTCCCCAATTTCTGAGATAAAGTCGATGAATTTCATCTGCTCGTCGACGTCTATCGCGTGAGCATCGCCGCCTTTGTAAGCCAGTGATCCGCCTTTCTCTGTCTGAAATTCCCCACCAGACATACATATTGCTATGACCCGTTTCCCTGACATGACCTGAAACAAGCAGGACCAGGAATCAAGACACAACCAAACTATCAAAATTCTTAATATTGGCTTCAAGCCCAATGCAAGCATGTGGTTCCTTAAGCTTTCCGGATGTCAGAAACCGTTATAAAACTGAATTTGAACAGAGAGGATGAAGAAGAAACCTAACTTTGTGATACCTAAACATAAGAATCTAAGCTCTCAATTCCGATGAAAGCTATTACAAGCATATGGATTACTTAGAAGATATCACAATCACTATAAGACTTTTGTTTCACCAAATGAAATCGATGGAAAAGCTATTTCATCTCAATGATGAAGGCACATTCAGAGCAAAAAGATTGAAACTTTCAGATTAAAACTCAACCACCAAGCAATTAGTTCCTAAAACTTGTCACTACTAGTCATGAAAACCACAATTATCATCAAACCGCAATATACAAACAGTAAGATTGAATTCGAATTCGAGGAAAAAGAGGCAAAGCTTTCAACTTTATGGTTCAATCCAAATTCCAGAATACCTAATCCCCGTAAATCCTAAGATTGGTAACCTCGGCTTATCGACACAGGTAGAATCTGCCACCTTAACCGAAACAGCAATACTAATTAGAGATTAAAAGTGACATTACATTCGAATAGAAGATAACGACGTCGAATAGCTCTCAACGCACAATCACAGAATTTGGGCAAAATTTTCAAAATTGGGAATTGGGCAGCTTAGAACCCTAGAACCAAAAGTTATATTCTTTTTGTTGGTAATGAGAATGAGCGGTCGAATTACCTCAAAATTGCGGAGAACCAAAAAACCCTAATCCTATATTGAAGTTTTACGATCGAATTCTTGGAAGTAGCTCACGAGAAAGAAGAGGGAAGAGCCTCACGACCCCTTTGGATTTTTATTTTTTCCTTTTGCATTTGTATTATTTTTTTGTCACATATTTTAAATAAAATAATAAGTGTAGTTGAATTATAATTAGGTTATCCCAAATTAAAAACTTACCGTAATTTTTTTAATTTTCTGTTATAGAAGGGAAAAATGGGGAAAATTACTTCATACATTTGCAAAAAAATAAAAAAAAATAATAGTAATACAAAGCAGAAGAACACGAAATTGACTGAAGCCCAAACAAAATATACAAAATAAGTGGTACTGTATAATACAAATTCTTGTCAACTTTTGTTCAAAAGAAAAATGTATATATAAGTATATAACATTAATTCAGTGGGTTCTGTTTTTATTTTTATAAAAACCTTTGGTTTATATGGATGCAGGTAACATCGATATTGCACATGACGTCACGACCTTCTCGATCAGCAATCACTATCCATNTCTGTTTTTATTTTTATAAAAACCTTTGGTTTATATGGATGCAGGTAACATCGATATTACACATGACGTCACGACCTTCTCGATCAGCAATCACTATCCATTTTTTTGATATGAAGCAACAATCACTATCCATGCTCAGCTTGTTGTCTCTACTTCCTTAAGAATATAGACTACATGTCGTTTTGAACTGCCTCTCCCATGGAAACTGTGTGCCGAAACGCCATATACATTCGAAACATCGTGTCATCCAACGCCAAATAACGTATCTCCTCCCATGCTACGCAAAACGAATGGTTTACGATTTCATCAAAAAGAAAAACGCCAGAATCAGACCAGAAAGTGATATGTTATGGAATATGGATTAATTCGTTTTATTTCTAGGGGTATATTTATGCTATGGATTCGTTTCGTTTAAGACAAAAACAATACTAATAATCATATTTTAATTCCGATGATAACTGATTACAGCTACGATCGATAACTATATAATCCTAAAGCAATGCGACGAACCAATACAAATCAATAATAAGAAAAATAAAATAAAAAAAATGGAAATGATTCTACAACAAGTTGGAGCTTTAACAATCAGTTGGCTAGTGACTATCGTTAGCGTACGTCTTCTGATAATTCTAATAAATAAGTTAAAACAAATTGGGTTCACGTGATGAAATAGAATAGTTGAGTGGAGCTTTTTTACTCGTGAACGTAACATAGTTAACTTTATATTTTTAATCGAATCTAGAAATTATCAACTCACACGTTTAATAGTTAACTTTTATATTATAAGAGTAGGTCTAGAAATTAGAAATAACCCTTTGCTAGGTGTAGCTCAGTCGTTTGCGAACAAAATTAAACACATTTCATATTAAAAACTCGGTTCGTCAATATATTTTGACAAACCAACAACACTTGCTATGACTCCATTTAAATGTTCATCAATCGACTGATATGAGCATTTATATATAGGATATAGCCATGCATGTAGCCCAAAAAAAACCTTTAACCCTCAGTCTCATTCTTTATAAATGATGCTACTTCTTTTTGTTTTTTTTCTAGATATATCTACTGAGTACTGGTTACCTAATTACAAATAGTTACAATCAACCTCATATTCCTACATAATTCGAGATTTGTATAGAAACTTCTAAATTATATAAAAAAAATTAAAATGTGCTGTTTTCATTTGATGGTCAAACTAGGCGATGAACGACTGTGGTGGAGGTAGATTACTTAGCTGTGTGGGATTGCAGTTTATAGGTGAAAGATTACCAAAGAAGATTAGGATATTTTTTTAGTGAAAAGAGGCATATTAGATATTAATGACTAATTATATATATAGCTTGCAGTTGTTGGATATATTCCACAAAGAAGCAAGAGGAACTCTTGCTGTCGTATTAAAATATTGAGTCTTTTTATTCTCCAACAGATTCTTTTTCACTTCTCTCTTTTTGACTGTTTGCTCTTCTCTTCACTTTTTGTTTGGTTTGATTTTATATAAATAATATTCATCCCCACCAAATTAGAGAATTTCTTAGACTTAATATGTATATAGTATTTGATTTTGGCGTAAACATATGCAATTACTGTAGCCATCATCTCTATATTCTAATGTGAAACGAATTATTAGTTCCCTCGCTTACGTTCAATAAATTATTATTACAAACTACAACGCCTAACTTTGTTTTCCAAGAGACTATATATATAATAATGCGTATATTTTCTAAGTTTTAGATATTGACAAATGCCAACGTTTAAATTTGAACCCTAACGTTTGGGAGATGATGATTAATTGAGAGAGTTGTTTTAGATAATTCACATTCTTTTTTAAAAAAAAACTAATTTGGCACTCATTATTCTTCGGTGAAAAAAATGCATAGAGCAGAATTTTTTTTAATTGAGGATTTAGTGTTTAAAATGAGAAGTCTCTTGGAAAGTAACCAAAGTGGCCTTAGTTAGGCAAGAGTTGCTAAGATTGGTGGGGAGCGGAAAGAAGGAGAAGAAAGTGAGAGTATGTTTGAAATAGAGATATAAAAGAAAATTCCATTTTAACTAAAACAAATAATAAAACAATTTTTAGAAAAAGATTTGGTTCCAAAAGAATTATATTAAAAGGAGGTTGAAGAAAGTGTGAGCGAAATGACCAAACAAAATAGAACTTGGATGCCTAACCAATGCTTTTCTTTTGGGGTCAATTGAAACCAATACATTACATACTTTGAACAAAACCCGAAAAACAACAAAATTTTTCGTTATAATAAAATTNTTTTTTCGTTATAATCAAATTTTGATATCATATAATTTAAATCTTATACATTGTAAGAGCATCTCCAATAGGATATATCTAATGCACTTCTAAGTGTGTTATCGAAATATTTATGAGGTATTAATTAAATCAAAAACAAACAAAAAACTTAGAGTTGGTTCTAAATTTAGATACATTTGGAACNATTTTTCGTTATAATCAAATTTTGATATCATATAATTTAAATCTTATACATTGTAAGAGCATTTCCAATGGGATATCTAATACACTTCTAAGTGTGTTATCCAAATATTTTATGAGGTATTAATTAAATCAAAAACAAAAAAAAAACTTAGAGTTGGTTCTAAATTTAGATACATTTGGAACCATATCCAAATGATATGTGTCAGATTCTGAGTGGTTGAAAGTTTCAAAAGTTTTTGAAATTTAGAACCTTTCATTGGTTCTATTATTGGAGGTGTTAAAATTACACAAGTATCTAAAAAAATTAATTTGATTATTTACAATTAAAAATTTGATTTAGATACTTGTGTGTGTATCTATTGTTGGAGATGGTCTAATATGTTTGCCAAAAGAAAATAAAAAATACTGTGTAATATGTCATTTGCGGATTTGAATTTGTCCGACACAACAACTGCACTACGATCGATTAAACTAGTATTATATTATTGGTTCACTCCTTAATATCTTGGTGAGTCATATTCCTTAATCCTTATAAATACATATGCAAACCCACCTCTCCACTTAAGACACCACGACACGTCAAACAACCATTTTAATTAGAAACCTCTCTCTTCTCTTTTTGGTGCATCTCCTTTTTCTTGTTCCTGTCACAAATTCAAGAACAAAGACTAATTAATGGGTGGAAACAATAGATCACGCAGCAGCAAGAGGTTCTCTCTCTTCAGCTTCTTCAAAACACGAAGATCTCACAGAGTGGAAGCGGACGCCTCATGGGACGACGTCGGTTACACTCGCAAAGCGATGGCTAGTGATGAGGACAAACGTTATTGGGTCGCTGAACCAGGTATCGATCGCAAAGCTTCTGCCTTCATCGCCAAGTTTCATGCGACTCGTGTCTCTGAGTCCGAGCGTCAGACTCTCTCTCCTTACCGATCCGACAAGGCGTGATGATGAACTAATGATGAATATGATGATCAAGGGCTGATTTAATTCTATGTAAATTGTCTTCTCCTTTTCTATGTCCTTGTGATAATTCATTGATTGTGTCTTAGTTGTAGTTAATAATCAATCTTTCTCCACCATTCTCTTCTTCTATAGCTTCTCATTCTTTTTAATTTCCCTCTTATAATCTTGTAACTAGTTTAATCATATGAGTTTTTTTTTTTTTTTTTNTTTGGTTGTGATTGTGTCAGTTAATAAAAAACAAATAAAGAATAACCACTATGTGACTACCGCTGGAAAAAAAAA
>OVAQ01001930.1:0-19019 GCA_900406345.1 Erysimum cheiri
AATATTAAATTTGGGGGACCAAAAACCATGGGACACCAATGTCCATGGTCTTATATACTTTTCCACACACCCTGAGAAAGCACCTGACCATACGAAATAATAAAATGGAGCTTCCATGGTTCTCTTTCTTTCTCTACTTCACTCTTTCTCTACTTCTCTCCTTCAGTTCTACTGTAGAAGCTTTCAAACGATGCCCTAACTGCGGGTCCACCCGAGTCCCGTACCCGCTAAGCACGGGACTCGATTGTGGCGATCCAGATTACAAGATCAGGTGCGATGAACGCGGTTCCTTATGGTTCGATTCGCTCAACGGATCAACCAATCCGATCAAAACAATTGACTCGTTAGGCCAACGGTTCGTTCTCCGTCCACCGGGGTTCGAACCCAACAAGTGTGTATCGGTCGATATCAAGTACCACGGTATTCAGCTAGACCTAAACCTTCCTTTCAATGTCAGTAGTAGTAACACGGTTATAATCATGAATTGTACAAAAGATGGTCTAGATGGTTACAGCTCTCAAGGGTTTAACTGCTCCACCAATAGCTTGTGCCACAAGTTTCTAAATGAGAATCTCGAGGCACGAGGCAAGTGCCGAGGCGTCTCATCCTGCTGCTGGTATAAAACTGGTGCATCAGTTAATACTTATAAAGTTTACAGGGCTAGACCAGATATGTGTTCGGCTTATCAGAGTTATATGAATTTGGATCTGACGATGCCGGTTAGCAAATGGGGTGAACCGGCCGTGGAGATACTATGGGCAGCTCCAAGAGAGCCGGTTTGTAAGACTCAGGGAGACTGCACAGATTTGGTGAATTCGGTTTGTTCGGGAGATTCGACGAATTTAGGACAGAAGAGATGTTTTTGTAAGAAAGGTTTTCAATGGGACTCAGTCAACGCAGTATGTGAAGGTCCGGTCTGGTTTTGTGATATGGCTTTTTGATTGTTTCAGATTTGAGTCTTTAACTAAAAGCAAAATTGTTACTATTTGTTTATTTAGTTAACAGGTGCTCTAAGGGAAAAAAATGCAAGCGATGGAGCAATTTACCTTTAATCGGAGGTAAATTCAAATCATAAAGTTGAGACAATCAACAATAAAATTGGCTGCTTAAACTGGTCAGATTCGGTTGTTTCTTTGGTTTGGTTATTTAAAGCTGACTGTAGAAGAAAGTTCAGTAACCGACTAATAGAAATTCGGATTCAGGCCGGTACGGTTTGATGTTGGACTGATTAGTTTCGGTTAACGAACAGGTTTGGCTGGCGGAGTGGGAGCGTTATTGATCGCCGGATTCGTAATGAAGACAATCATCTCGAAACAGAATCAAAAAGTCGCCGGAAGCACATCCTGGGCGAGCGTAAGGAAACTACATCGACACCTACTGAGTATAAACAGTACCGGACTCGATAGAATCTTCACCGGCAAAGAAATCGTCAAAGCAACCAACAATTTCGCCGAATCAAATCTCCTAGGGTTCGGCGGATTCGGCGAAGTTTTCAAAGGAAATCTCGTCGACGGTACAATCGTAGCCGTGAAACGAGCCAAGCTCGGGAATGAGAAAAGCATATACCAAATCGTCAACGAAGTTCAGATCCTCTGTCAAGTTAGCCATAAGAATCTAGTCAAGCTCCTTGGATGCTGCATCGATTTGGATATGCCGATTCTTGTTTACGAATTCGTCCCTAACGGAACTTTGTTCGAACACATCTACGGCTGCTGCGGCGGCGGAGGATTATACGATCCTTTACCGTGGCGGAGGCGTCTCATGATCGCGCATCAGACGGCTCAAGGACTTGCTTATCTTCACTCATCTTCTACGCCGCCGATTTATCACAGAGATGTTAAATTAAGCAATATTCTCCTCGACGAGAATCTTGATGTTAAGGTCGCTGATTTCGGTTTATCGAGATTAGGTGTGAGTGATGTGAGTCACGTCACCACCTGTGCGCAAGGAACCTTAGGGTATTTAGATCCAGAGTACTATCTTAACTTCCACTTGACGGATAAAAGCGACGTTTATAGCTTCGGAGTTGTGTTGTTTGAGTTATTGACTTGTAAGAAGGCCATTGATTTCAATCGAGAGGAGGAAGATGTGAATTTAGTGGTGTTTGTGAGGAAGGCTTTGAAGGAAGGGAGATTGATGGATTTGATTGATCCGGTGATCGGGAAAGGAGCGACGGTTATGGAGATTGAGTCTATGAAAGAGCTTGGAGTTTTGGCGGAGCGGTGCGTGAAGGAGACGAGACAATGTCGACCAACGATGAAAGTTGTAGTGAAGGAGATTGAGAGCATTTTACGCGGGATTTAAAAGCTTGTGAAACGACGTTTTGTTGTGTCGTATAAGAATTTTCGTAAATAAATAATTTGATAAGGGAATTTACATGTCTTGTTAAGAATTCATTAGTGAACTTTTTTGGTATAAGTGACATTTTTTTAGCTCGATGTTTATCGTTTTTAGCTCGATCCAAAGATGTATCCGTTGCGAATTAGGTAGAAAAGATTGAAAAATGGATTGAAGATTTACAGTCATATGTTTTGATTACTACTCGTTTTGTTGGTAAGGAATTTGAATTTCTTGTGATCATATACTGAACAAAAACGATCTAAAAGAAGCTAGCGACAAATATGATGTGTTCCTAAGAAACTGAACTGCTGGATCCGGGATAAGCTGTTTCACAAATTGGAATTATTCTTCTTTGTACTAAACATCAACGTTATTTGCGAATATCTGATGCAACTTGCATTAGATGATTGAATTTGCAAGACTCAATGAAGAAACATCAGTCATTGTGACCAAGGTAGTAACTTTGTTTTTCTGTCCTCAATGCATATAGAGCATGTTGATGAGTCTTCTAAGTAAGGTGTGGTGGTTAAGAGAGAAATATTTATATGTAGCAATAGCTTGATTTCAAGAAACATTGATAGACTTAATATAAACCAGATAGTTATGTCCTCAGAGCTACAAAGATGTCTCAACATTCCAAGAAGAAAAAGTTGGTGTTTCTTTCTGAAACTAAACGGAGGCTAAGATCCAAAATGTGACATGAGACGAAACAGCAATTTGGATCCAAGTGACGAAAGAAAGGGCTACAGCTATTTCATACCTAAGACATGGATATTGGGTTTGAGTATTGCAATACTTGATATCTTTTTCATATAAAACTACAACTCCTGCTGATGAACATGCAGCTGCAAGAGATAACATTGCAGTCACCTGCAACAAGAATAAACAATTCAATCCTTCGAAGCATCTCTAGCATTACAGATCATGAAACTGAAACTTTCAAGACCATTGAATCAGGATAGAAAAAAGACCATAACAAGGTTGGAACATACCCAATCACCAACGACGAATAAGCTAACCAAGATTGGGTTTTGGAGATCTTTTTTGCCCCTGAGAGCATAAACATCAAGACATGCAAGCCCAAAGCTCCACAACAATTGAAGACCCATTGATGCAATCAAGTAGCTGAAACCAAACACAAAATCAAAGCAACATCAACGAGACTTATACTAATTACACAAAAATTGCTGACATTTTCCATTACTATACACTACTAAATCCTTCCAAGATTTTCAGCATACCCAAATGTAATCTGACATTTAAGGAGAGGTTAGAGTGAACCAATAAATACTTCTTAAGAAAGCGAAATCAATACCAAAAAGCAGTGTGAACAGAGAACTCCTTCGCAGAGACCATAACGCCAATTGAAGCCGCAGCTGAAGCACATTGCCCGATTCTCAATAACAGACCACACACAGTTCCCGGACCTCCGAAAAGCTTCTTCATTTCAATGTACAACGACTCGATTTACTCTTCCCAAACCCAGAAATTTCGATAAAATTAGCGAGGAAAGAGGAACAAAATCGAATAAACCCTAGTTTTGCAATTAAAAGCTACATTTGCTTCAGGAGAAAATTTGGCGGGGAAAAAGGAAAAAGCAGAGGAACTCCATAGCTAAGATGAACCCTAGAAGAGGATTTGTCACCTACAAATAGAATTTCCCGAAACGGCTTAGATTCAATTACAAGCTTAGCTTCTTCGTTCTTTCTCCTTTGACATTTTCACTTTCTTGTTTGCTGCTTTTTTAGTGGACTGAGAAAACTAAAGGAAGCGTCCGACGTGGCAGACAAATTAAATGTTTTTTCTTAATTATCATCTTTTTGAGTTTTGAAAATGTGTACATACATATGTATATTATTTAAATTTAGGTGTTTATATATTAGTAATAATAAAAGTATTTCGTAAAAAAATACAGAATAATTATCAACAAAAAATCTAAATGTTCTAAGGTTTGGTCACTTTACTCATAACTTCGAAAAAGACAATTAATTGCAATGCCTTTTTGCTTACCATTCCATACGTTTTTGCAAGTAGGCCCAAACCAAGCCAGTGATCTAACTATAACTATTTTATCAAATTATGGGCCAAATAGGCCCAAAGTAAATTGGTCGTGAACCCTGATTTTCTGAATTAGGTCAACTATAAATACTAATATCATATCTCTCGAGATTACGGCTCTTTGTACACACTTTTAGGGTTTCAGAGATCGGCAGATTTACACATTCACAAACATGGCGACTCAGATCAGCAAGAAGAGAAAGGTGATTTGTGATTTCGTTTTTTCATTCAATGGATTCGAATTGGAACTGTTTTCGTAACAGTGTTGATATTTGTTTTTGTAGTTTGTAGCGGACGGTGTCTTCTACGCTGAATTAAATGAGGTTCTCACTAGAGAGCTTGCTGAGGATGGTTACTCAGGTGTGGAGGTTAGGGTTACTCCAATGAGGACTGAGATTATCATCAGAGCCACCCGTACACAGAACGTTCTCGGTATGTCGAATCTGTTCTTCATTTGGAATTAGAATCTGATAGAGACATGTGTGTGTGGAGATCTGGATTAGGAGAATAATTTTGGATCTGATGGATACAGGTGAGAAGGGGAGGAGAATCAGGGAATTGACATCACTTGTCCAGAAAAGATTCAAATTTCCTCAAGACAGTGTTGAGCTTTATGCTGAAAAGGTGCACAGCAGAGGTCTCTGCGCCATTGCTCAGGCTGAGTCTCTTCGTTACAAGCTTCTCGGTGGGCTTGCTGTTCGTAGGTACGACATTTCTGTTGTTTGTTTGCTTTGATTGGATACATTACTTAAGGCTATCATTGAGTAATTGATTTTGTAAGCATTCGCAGAACCCAGCAGTTATCTGTTTATTATAGTGTAATTGTTGTTATAGATGTCCTTCATATAGACAATGGCACACTATATTGTACTGGGCATGCTGGTCAACTCTAGGTCCTGTCAGGCTTCTTTTTTCACTTAAAGTTCTCATGCCAAAGATGTTAATTTTTGCAATGATTTTATGTTTACAGGGCTTGTTATGGTGTTTTGAGGTTTGTTATGGAGAGTGGAGCTAAGGGATGCGAGGTGAGCACAAATGCCAATTTATTGTTTTTTTCCCTCTACAAGTATTTCAGCTATTGTTCTTATCTTCTTTACCAAAATGCTTGACAGGTCATCGTGAGTGGAAAGCTCCGTGCTGCTCGTGCCAAGTCCATGAAGTTCAAAGATGGCTACATGGTGTCATCTGGTCAACCAACCAAAGAATACATTGACTCTGCAGTTAGGCATGTTTTGCTTAGACAGGTGAGTTTCTTCCGAGTTGTTCTTAGTGAGTGATGGAATCAGCAATGTGTAATCTAGTCTGGTTAATCTGCATGTGCAGGGTGTGTTGGGAATTAAGGTGAAGGTTATGCTTGATTGGGACCCTACGGGCAAATCAGGACCAAAGACACCACTGCCTGATGTTGTCATCATTCATGCTCCTAAGGAAGAAGTTGTCAACTCCATGCCTGCCCAGGTTTCTGCTCCGGCTGCTCTCGTAGCCGAAGCTCTACTCACAACAGTAGATTACCCTGAGATAAACCCAGTCGCCTAAGAATCTCTTTTTACTAGTCGATGTGATTTTGTTTTCAACTGTTCTACCTCTTTTGACAGTTTATAGCTTCTCGTATCTTCGAATCAGACGCTTTTCCTCAGATCTTATTCGAGAATTATCTCAAGTTTTCAATGTTGAATGCCTTTAGTTTTTGCATAAATCATCCAGCTCTTTTGCAAACTAAAATAAAATTATTCACTTCTTTGCTTTGAAAACAATATTTTCGAAATATCGGAGATAAACTAACTGATGCAGCACTGTTTCTCGGATACACACATTTCATGTATTTACTAACGATCTGGAAATAAATTTTACAAAGAAAATTATACAATTTTGGAAGATTAAATTTAGCATAATTTTAAGTAAAGTAGTGGAGTCGGTGTAATTACAAACCAGAGCAAGGGTGGAGAGAATTGGCCGGTGTAGATTCCATCAGCATCAAGATGACCAACAGAAGCATGATCCTTTGATGTGGCCGAGCTGAACAAATTACCATTTCAAAACAAAAGAATCAGCTTAGTTATAAATGAACACCTATCGATTGAATTATTCAATAATCGTAATTAGTTGAGCAATCACTCCAAAGGCTTTGGAATATGTAACGTGGCGTTTGGATTTATCCACGTGTTTGAAATCTAAACGTCGGTAGGAATAAAACTCCAACGATTTTCCCGCTCTGTCCTCCGCCTTGTAAAGGTTAACGAGATCTAAGAAGTCGCACTCCTAAAGCTCTGACAATGGCGGACGAAATCGGATTCTTTCAACTCAATACCGGAGCAAAGATCCCATCGGTCGGTCTCGGGACATGGCAAGCTGCTCCTGGCGTCGTTGGAGACGCCGTCGCCACCGCTGTGAAGGTTCGTCTGTGATTGATTTCGGGATTTTAGGGATTGAAATGGAAGATTCGTTTCAATAGTAGAAGAACTGAAACCTCATTTTCGTTCTGCAGATTGGCTATCAGCATATTGATTGTGCTTCAAGATATGGCAATGAAATTGAGGTAAATCTACCGATCTGAAATTTTGTATTTTCCAAAATAATATGCCTCTGTGATGATGTTAGGTTCCATTGTCTTCTTGACTGCTTGAATTAACCGCAATCCGAATATGTATCCCTCATGTTTGCACACGTATTGTATTTATGTCTTTTGTGGTGGTTGAAATAGCTCATCTTTTGGTGGTTCCGTGACATGATGTGCCTGTTTTAGATCACACCAATTACTTATTTGTACTAGTTTTTCCTGTGAGTTTGTCTTTCTTATGAACGAAAAAGTTTGTAGAACAGTGTATAGTCGGTTTCATCGCTCTTATTGGATTTGCTGTTGTATGTAATCTTTCTAAGCTTCACCATTTTTTTTTGGGAAAAACAATGGCACACGTTGTCTTGTGTCTCTTCTTCTTAACTAGCTTTACCTTGTGAAGGATTGATGGAATTATTTACTATAAATTGTTTTCAAGTTCATTTGAATTATTAACCACTAGTTTTTCGGTTTCTTTCAATGGAGATATTGAAAACTTTTTTAACATGCAGATTGGGAAAGTTCTGAAGAAGTTGTTTGAAGATGGTGTAGTGAAGCGTGAGAAGCTGTTCATCACATCAAAAATCTGGTATTTACGTTTTTGTTATCTTTATATCTCTTATGCATTTTCAGTTTCCCCCTCGTCTGCTTAGCCTCTTAACCTATTAGAACCTACAAATTATGCCTTGACAGGTTGACTGATCTCGACCCTCCGGATGTACAGGAGGCATTGAACAGAACGCTACAGGATCTGCAGCTTGATTACGTCGATCTGTATCTTGTAAGCATGAATCCTTTGAACAAATGCTAATTTTATTACTCTTAAACAGTTTTTAAGGTGTTCTCCTTTCTTTGATTTCTAGCCTGAATTGTCTTTACAGAACTAGTTGGATCTCTGGATGTGAAACTTTAGTTACGCTTGCTTATACTTAGATTGGTTTCATTTGTTGTTTTTTTCAAGATGCACTGGCCTGTTCGGTTGAAGAAAGGCACTGTTGACTTTAAGCCTGAGAACATTATGCCAATCGATATTCTTAGCACATGGAAAGCAATGGAAGCACTGTATGATTCTGGCAAGGCACGAGCTATTGGCGTAAGTAATTTCTCTACAAAGAAACTCTCNTTAGCACATGGAAAGCAATGGAAGCACTGTATGATTCTGGCAAGGTACGAGCTATTGGCGTAAGTAATTTCTCTACAAAGAAACTCTCAGATCTCGTGGAGGTTGCTCGTGTTCCTCCAGCTGTAAACCAGGTGGAATGTCATCCTTCATGGCAACAACATAAGCTACATGAGTTCTGCAAATCTAAAGGGATCCACCTGTCAGTAAGTTTCAATAGCACTAAACATGTCCAACTCCATTACAGGAATCAGTATTTCATGTTTATATACACTTGTGAATTTTGATTGTGGCAGGGATATTCACCATTGGGTTCCCCTGGAACAACATGGGTGAAGGCCGATGTTTTAAAGAGTCCTGTTCTGGAAATGGTTGCTAAAGAACTCGGGAAGTCTCCCGCACAAACCGCGCTTCGATGGGGACTTCAAATGGGTCATAGTATACTTCCCAAAAGCACAAATGAAGCAAGAATCAGAGAGAATTTTGATGTATTTGGATGGTCAATCCCAGAAGAAATGTTTGACAAGTTTTCTAAGATAGAGCAGGTAAGTAAAACTATAAACCACATTACTGCAAATTTTGAATCTATGAGAAGCTACACATTTTTTGGTGTTGCTATCTGAATCTTTACTGTGCAGGCTAGGTTAGTCCAAGGGACATCGTTTGTTCATGAGACGTTGAGTCCTTACAAGACACTAGAAGAGCTTTGGGATGGTGAGATATGAATTCAATGTTCCACTTTTTTGTTTTTTTTTGGTCGAAGTATGTTCCACTTATAAGACATCTTTTGTTGAATTTCAAAGTTGAACCTTCTCCCTTTGAACATGGAGAAAAAACTATGTGCTCCACTGTTTTTTTTTTTTTTTTTCGAACAAGGGCTCCCCTGTTTTTTGCTTTTTAAAAAATTTGNTGTTTTATGCTTTAGAAATACTGTGTAAACACTTCAATATTCAATGATATGAAGAATTTTGCAGATATATAAAGTAAATCAATAAGCGGAGTGGTTGATGATAATCTAATAGTTATTTTTGAAAGGAAAATAGACTAAAATTAGAACTTAGATAGAATCTGGTTCAATGGGAATCAAAAAGCTAATAATTATCTTTTCATAAACCAGAAAATCCAAAACATGAATTCGCATGTAGAGAAAGTGACATTTTCAATTCAATGCTAATAAATCGAAACATCAAAAAACAAACAAGAGGCAGAGCTTTTGACTTTGTTTCTCACTGTTGTTTGGCTTCGACCTTCTTCTTCTGCCAGAGCCTGTCGACGCCACTGTCTGCGTCTCCCTGCAGATTCAATTCAAAACGTCAATTTACAACTACAATCATCAACTTTGTTATAACAATTGTAGAAGATTTAATTCAAGAATTGAGATGATTATGAAGGTAATTAGTGGAGTAGTTAGTCACAAACCTGAGCGCGGACAAATCCGCAGAGAGCAAAGGTGGTGAATTGGCCAGTGTAGATTCCATCAGCATCAAGATGACCAATGTTAAGCTGAACTGAAGCATGATCCTTTGATGTGATCAATCTGTTTGTTGCCGAGCTGAACAAATTACCATTACAAAAGAATCAGCTTAGCACTTAATTAAGACAATTAGCTTAAGATTAATCAAAACGTTACACAGAGAACAAAGCTGGTAATACCATTTTCTTGGAATGTAGAGCTCCGTGATCTGACCTTCCTCGTTCTGCATTTTGGAGATTTAGCTTGAACAAAAAACGATCTGAGCAAATAAACAAAAGAACGATTAATCAGATGAGCANAATTAATCAGATGAGCAATAGAATATCGGTTTTGAAGAGATCAAAAAGTAACCGCAAACTCCCAAGTAAAGAGATTCATCAAGAATAATTGATCACATTTCAACTGAACTCTCTATAGACAAGGCACAACGAAAAAGCTAAATCTAAGTTCCAAAACCTAAATTATTCTACAGAGAAAGATAAGAGCGTAAGGAGAAATTCTCACCTGCGAGGAAGAAGAATCTGAGAGTAGTTTGGCGGCGACGAAGAAGAGAAAAAGAACAGTTAAATGCCTTTTATAGCAGCGAGCTCTTAGGGTTTGATTATTTCACGGGATTCTTAATGACTATTATACCCTTCATGTTTCGAACTGAAGAGCGATAAAAACCGATCCAATTAAAGCGGTTTGTAATATTAGATCGAACCGAACTAACAAGGCTTTTTAACCAGAATTAAATCGCAGTTATTGCTAACAATAACTGCGCTAGGTGTTATATTTGCCATTTTAATCTTATGCTAAATCATCGGAATCGAAACCAAACCAAAATTAACTTAGAATTGGTTTCATCTGGATGAATTTTTCAGATTTTTTTGCTCTCTCTGTTTCAAAAAATTGTTTTGTAGACAGTTGACACTCATAGACGTACAAAGCGCAGTATATGCTTAAAGAAAACTGGTGTTTACAAGTTTGTTCTTTGTTTCGTAATTGTGATCTTTCACTCTTATCACAACCCTTTCAATAATCGGAGAGATCGAAACACATCAAAAAAAAAAGTAAGAAACAAAAATTGGTCTAATGATTCTGATTTCTGACAATTTTTTAAGAACTCGCACAAGAATCAGTTCGTCAAAAGCTCAACCCAAATGGGTTTATGTCCCAAAACTGCGGTCTCCAGCGTCTCCAAGCCCAGGGATTATGAACCTATTTCGTTGCAAAATACATAAGGACATTAAGATATTCAAATCAGCAGTTTTCTTCATAAAGCCAAGAACCCAATATCGAAAATGTGAACTTGCATATCTGACTTACCCGTTTTCATTGACTTCAGGGTCGATAATTCCAGCATATACATGAAGCCTGAAATGTAACAGTAACCAAACAGTTTCGTAAAGAGTTAACCAAACAAGTTGAGAGTTGATCTTTTGCTATTGATTACCCGGGGAATTTCTCATTAAGCTTCGATAGTGCAGGAGGTGCAGCAACCGCACAAATCTGTAATCAGGGAGATACCGGTAAAACAGAAATACTCAAGGATATTCTGTAACATAGATTTCTGACAAAAGCTGCTTCCAATATATATGCTTACCACTTTGATTTGCTGAACAGACAAACCACGTTGCTTCAATAGATCCATCGCAGCAATTATGGTACCGCCTAAAATACAAATAAAACCCGTGTTTTGAATAGAGAAAACCAAGTTGCTACTAAAACTACACTTCTAGCTATGAAACATTCAGTATCAATATGTCCTACGTTTACATTCCCATATTATCGCGTACATTTGAGACGTATAGAGGTGGCTAAAATGATTAAAACTCGCTACATTACAAAAATTGATAAGACTTCCTTACCTGTTGCAAGCATTGGGTCGACCAAAAATACTCTCGAATTCTTGGGAAATTCATCGGGCAACCTAAAGAAGATGTATCAAAGCTATTAGTGTGAACACTTTCAGTACCTAAATAATGCTGCAGGGAAGTTCTTACTTGTTAAGATACACCGAAGGCAAAAGTGTTTTTTCATCCCGACTTATTCCTGGTAAAAGGATGGTGCAAGGACATCGTAAGCTATTTGATAACAGTCTATAAGGTTTTCCATCCTATCTTCAGGCAAGAGATGATATATTATAGTAAGATTATTAACCTAGATGATATATTTTATTGGCAGGCAAAACTGAGGATGCATGTTCGGCAAGAGCAAGACCAGCTCTTAATATTGGAACAACCTACAGAGAGAAAAAGAACAAGAATACAAAATGTTAACATTTGCATGGAGAAGAACATGTCGATAAGAAGAGTTTGAGGGATGAACAAACCGCTATAGGCTCTCTAGGATCAATGAATTCAACAGAAGCAGCACCCATTGGAGACATTATTTCTCCAACAACAGTTGGCTAGACCAGAGAGGGAAGAATCAAGAAACAATAAGCGAAAACCGAAGAGAATGAATTTGAGAAAAAAAGAGATGTGAAACTTTGTCTAAACGTTTACACACCAGCCACTCTCGTGCTGCTTCATACATGAGTAGTCTCCCTAGTTCAGCTATTGCATTCCCTAAGATAATTAAATAGAATGCTTAGAAAACTCAAGATCAAAAGAGCAACAGAGACTTGTAGTATCAAACTGAAAACTGTTCAGACGCAATTAAGCAAATAACACCACTGACCACTCTAAGAGCTAAAGATTGTTCAACAAATTTAGGAATTAGGATCCAACGAATCAGAAAACCAAGAAAATGGATGTAAATTCAGTTCTACATAGTACTAGTTGGGCTGAAATTCAAGAACAAACAGTGGTTAATTAGCAGAAAAACTGATAAACTGACAAAATCTTATCTACTCACTGAAAATGGGACAAGGAGTTTGGTCATTTCTCAGAACAGAGATCCAATGTTTGATCAAAGGATGTGGTGGCACAAAGACCTGAAACCAGAATCAAATTCACATCTTTCACTTTCAAATAAACAGTAAAAAACTCCAGAAATCTAAAATTAAAAATCCGAGAGTTTTTACCAGCATCCTATTGCTTCCGTTAATCGAACCCTCTGACGCCGCCATTTTTGCTCTAACCCGAATATTCCGCCGGGAAACAGGTGAAGAAGAAGCACCCAAATTCTATAAAGTTCGAAAATCAAAATTCAGTTTAAATATCCTAAAGGGGTTCAACTCGAAAAGTGTGCTTAGACATAGAATATATATATGTGTGTATATATATACTCGTTACCTGTGCGAGAATTGGGGAGGAATTAAAGGAGAGGAGAGAGGAAGGATTAGGGTTTAGGCGGCTACATTGTTGTCGGGGACCAAAACGCAGCGTATCGAAAGAACACCTGAAAGCGTTACTAATTGAGCACGCCATTTTCGACGCTGTTCGAATCTGGTTCAGAATTTTACAAAGACGATAGGGCGGGCGAAGATAAACCGGCCGTCACTACTGTACCGGACTACTTTGGGTCTAATAATCACGGCCCATTGGGCTTTATTTGACTAATTTATTAATTAAGTTATTCTGGCTCGGAAGTCGGAACCATATACATCTTCCCCTTGAGGCTGAAGGTTGTAGGACTTAATAACTTAGAGATGTTTATATTCAATTTCAAATAGTAAATGTCTTTACAGGATAAAACTAATCCAGTTGTTTCTCACTGTTTAATGTATTTCCACTTTGGGTTAAAATCTCTATTTCTCTATGATATAAGTTTACAGCACATATACATAACTTTACACTCAAGAGATCTCCAATGTCATTATACACGCACAAGATTACACCATCACATTCAGACACAAGACATAAAAAAGCCGTTGGTTCCAAAATTTCTATCTTTTCACTACTGATTCAAATAGTATATGAGGTTGTCGGCTTTAGGTTGGTCCCTGAGTTTAGCCATTGCTCTCCGTTCGATCTTCCGAATCCATTCTTTGCTAACCCTAAGAAGCTTCCCAATCTCTTCCAGGGACTTGGGTCTGTAGTCTTGAAGACCATAACGTAGAACCATCACTTGCTTCTCTCGTGGCTCTAGCCCTTCTAGAAGATCATGTACGTCTCTCCTCGCACTCTGCCTCATCACAGCCTCTTCTGGACTCTCCATTGTCGTGTCCGGAGTAAATTCCTGCGTACATAACAAAGTTGTAAACACAAAAAAGCTCGAGTCTCAAAACTGAGCAAAAATAAGATGGTAACAGTATTTTTATATCGAACAAACCGAGTTTAGTGTAACTAGTAGCTAAAGGACATGATACTACCACTTGGCTAAATAAATCGAACAGTAAAAATCTTAATCCTTGTTTGGTAGACAGTTCTCAAAAACAAAAAATTGAACCAAACTAGAACGAATAACTGAATCCTCGCCCTTGCATGGATTGCTAAAAGAACCATAGTTTCCGCAAATTTTGGTCCAAAACAACATACCAGGAATTTTGTATTAAAGCAATCCCCAACTTTCTTGTCAATTGAACCGACCACTTTTAGGCATTGGTTAGCTGCTCGAATCTTCTTCACCGAGTGACCTGTTAGTTTTGCAATCTCCTCATCAGCCGCATATTTTATCCCATGGCTCGTTTTCAGGGTCTTACGAGCCTTTTGTATCTGATTGATAGTTCGGATTATTGACGACTGCCAAAAGAACAGAAACAATATAGGGAAACAAGTGAGGTTCTTTAGAGTTGTTGAATATGAGAAAAAGCTTAGATAAATAAGGAAAAATGGTTGAAAATCAAAATGCACTAACGGGAATATGGATGCCTCTTGCATGCCGCGACACCATCATGGACATCGATTTTCTTATCCAATACTGCACATATGTCGAAAACTTGTAACCCCTTGTGTGATCAAACCTCTCTGCTCCTTGCAACACTCCCATATACCCTGCCTGAAAACTCACAAGTAAGAACATTATCACAAACGGAACTGTACTCACAATTTTAAAACTTTCCACTTCAAAAGTTTCATCATTTGTGTACCAAGCAGTATCATGAAACCAAGCCAGACACTTCCTATCTGTTTTTTCCATTATCATAAACTTAAGCTATAAGATTGATTTTTGCAAGAAGATTGATACAATTCTCGAAAATGAACCTGAATTAAATCTTCGTGGGCGATTCCCAGTCCACGGTAATTTCTTGCAAGGAAGAGAACCAAAGAGCGGGTGCTTTTCAACAGTTCATCTCTACAGTACCAACCGTAATGTAGATTGCGCATCAGAAGTTTCTCGTTCACCCCTGCTGCTTCAGCCCAACAACTCAAACTCGCTACCTTACCACTTTCTTCTTCCAGTTTTGTTCTGATTCTTTCCATGTCCGCCACTATCTTCAAAAGCAACATGAGAGTGTCATAAGAATTTCTTTTTAACTAAAAAAGAATAAAGGGAATAACAGTTAAGAGGAAGATTTCACAGTGAACCTTGACTCCTGTTGACATCTCAGCCTCGTTTCTGGAGATCTTCTCTCTTTTCTTTCTATATTTTGGTGGTCTTCTCACTCTAGGGACATCAATATTGTTCCATGTGCTTCTCAAACCGATTGGCATAGAACCCTGATCACCATTCTCAGCTGTGGCACTCGACCTTCTTGCCTTCTTTTTCAATTTTCTTCTCGAGGATACAACGACTTTCTGTTTCGGTGTAGTGCCTGTGTCAGATAAGCATGAACGGATAGAAGAGCCACGGGACCTAGATAGACAGGTTTTGAATAACTCCGCAGCCCCCAACTTCCCCATTTGCAACATAATATCTCTTTCCATTCTTAACGCGTCCAAGGCAACAAACGTTTCCTCTAGTGCTAAAAGGTTCTTTGCTAGTAAATTGTATTGCAACATGCTACGTGATAAATGGGACTTTTCTGCAGAACCCACGCCAATATTTTCCTGAAAAATGAATACATGGCAAAGCAGTTTTAATATCATATGGAATGATAAAAGCATGAAAATAGTGTCTATCTGCAGTACTGTAAGGAGTTATAACTGAAGCAAATAGCAAAAGCACACCTTTGGGTCTTTGAGCTCAACAAACACATTATTTTCTGCAGTGTAAGGAGTTGCAGATGCGCAGCCACATGCTTTGAGAGGATCTTTATGGTAACTTCTGCTTTCCTCTTTGACTGAGGATATAAACGACCACCTCGTTGCTACCAAAGAATTGATTCTAACTGAAGTATCAAGAAACAGAGAGAAGTCATGCAACAATTAGCAAGAACATCAAACTACGCAAAGTGACTGATACAATGGTTCAATCCTTGTGATCAACTAGTTGGTTAAGTGCAACAACTACAAACAGAGAGTGAGAGATTGCAAAACCGATCTCAAAAAAAGAAGGAACAGAATCGTAATCTTTGCGAATTGGGAAGAGTAGTCACCAAAAATGGGGAAAGAAGTTTGGTGACATCTCAAAAGGGAGAGCCAATGTTTAATCAAAGGATGTGGAGGTACGAAGACCTGATCCAAATCAAAATTCAAATCATATTTCAGAGAGAATTCGAAGGAAAGAGGAGAAGACAACATCATATATCGGGATACTAGTAATAATGTTACCAGCATACTATTGGTCGATGCCATAGTCGATCGCACCAAGATACGTGGCCGAGAAGCAGACGAAGAAGAAGAGGAAGAACCCACAATCTATAATCCGAAATTAAAAAAATAAAAATCAGCTGGAGAGTGGACGCGCCTCTATACAGATGATGTATACAGTGTACAAATACGCAGAACAAGTGTGGACAGACCTGTTTGGGAATGGGGAATGAACTGAAGGACGCCATTGTCGGAGAGAGGGAGAGATGATTGGAGAGATATAGTGATGTGTGTGATTGTATGATTGTATGGTCTATATACCACTTAGACTTCTCCACTCTTAATTCCCTCTCTGTGTTTCGTTGCCACACTTTTTTTTTTCTTTTTTAATTTTTTTACTGAGTTTTGTGTAATTTTATAGGAGGTATTAAAAAATATATACAATTTTTTATCAATCCAAATCTGAACCAAGTTTTAGTATAACCCAACTGGTATATAAATTTCTATATGGAACTATCTCAAACTAAATCTAATTTTTTTGCAACTGGAATAAACCCAAAAAAAATTAGGATATAAGGTTTTAATTAAATTTATAGAAAATAACAGTTAACCCTAAAATTAATTTTTTTCTTGTCATTTTCTGTCCAAACAACCAAAAAACATATTTTAAAATTAATCCAAAATAAACCAGAGTCTATTTCTTAAATCTATAAAATCCGAGCAGAACTAAACCGAAAAGTCAGAATGTGTAAACCTTATAATTTTGTATGGAGTCATTAAAATATGCTTGTCGTTTATTGTATTTTTCTCTCCTATACTCTGGAAGAGCAGGTTATAATGGATATCAAGAAATTATTTTACAATATTTTCTTTTGATGAAAAATATACAAGGATCGAGTACGACATTCGATGAATAATTGAGGGTATATTGGTTTCTAGTTTATACCCATTAACCAGGGAAATGATGATGATTATGACGATGCATATGGCTAAAATGTGGTGAACGTGCATCTTTTGCCGGTCTCATGATTTTACAGCAATTTGGAATTGCTGATTAAATTTTTATATGAATAGACTTTAGTGTTTTAAATAGGTACTACTTACTATGAATTTGATGACAACAAAACAAAAGAATAGTTATCTTTTTGTCTAACAAAATGCAAAATAATAGTACTAGTAGTTATTATTAGTTTACACTTTGAAGTTTAAATTTTATTTTAAACTGATATCAAAGCAACCGCATTACATGTTTCTCGTATGTTTATGTTAATTAACGACAATCAACCTCATTGACTTGTATTTGTATATTTATATCCACTTCCACTAGGACAATAAATATTGTTTTTCAAATTTTCGACATATTACGACAAAAACATACTCCAGAACTCAGGGTAATTGTCCAAAAGACCAAAACCATACGCCGGAATTGCAAGTCAAACCAAAACTATTGTTACGAGTGTTTCTTTGTGTTATGAATATCCTAATCATCATTCAAAAAGAATATCCTAATCACTAGAACAAACAAATGCCAACGTAAACAAAATAAACCTTTAATTTCTATATTAATTAAAGGAGAAAAAAATAAACTTACAAAAATGCATGCTTTGTGTAATCATGGTAGACGATGTGTGTCGTACAAATCTACCATAGGATCAAAGAAGAAATATGGAGAGAGAAAAAAAACAGAGGATGGATGAAACATCGACTAAAATCCGGCATGCCCTCCGTCGCAGGCGGCGCAACCGGTATCATCATCTTTCTCGCGATTAGGTTTAGTGCTGATGCAGAAACAGACGAGAGCCACCAGCAAAATGAATCCCCAGACAAATGCAAATGATTGTGCAACCTTCAAGAATTTTTCCATTTTTGTGTTCCTACAATTCCCCTCCTTGTCATTATCACATCGCTAAACCACCCAAAAGCTTTGAGAAATTTATTTTCATATCGGCAAAAATTAGAGAATGCAACATCGTAGATATGCATATCGATAAAGATGTGAACAGGTGTTAAGATTTATAGAGAAAGAGGAATCAAGACCAACATGTTCGGAGAGTATAAATGACCTGTGATTCTTGATATTTAAGCTTGATGGAATGTGAGGTTGAATGATCTGTGGGCATGTGGGATTTTATTATATGTTTTAAATTTTTAATGACCTTTTGCCTTTCTTTATTTATTTTTATTTGCCAGATCGAATAAGTTTGTTGGTTGATTTTATAATTTATTACCAGGGATGTAATCCCGCACCTTGTATGGGGAGAAATGAACTGATATTTTTTTTTTGTCAACATTTGGATCACAATTGGCAAGTCCATTAGCCTAATTCTTACAAATTATAGGGTCGGAGACTCGATCCCTGGTGTGATGATGTCTGTCTTTTGTGAACTTGCCACTAGATCAAAATTACTTCACGGGAGAAATGAACTGATAGTATTTTCGAAAATTACATAAGTGCGAGAAAAAACATATACTATAATTGTTTACGTATAAGAATTGATTAGAATATAATAACATTTTGTTTATCAAGTTTTTACCAAAAAAAAAGTAAGCGAATTAATAGTAGGTTATAAAATGTGAATTATGTAATAGTAATACTGTGTGTGCATCTTTTTTTTTTTTGTCAACATTTGGACTACAACTGGCCGGTCCATTAGCCTAATTTCTACAATTAAATTGTAGAGTCAGGGACTCGATCCCTGGTGCGATGGTGTCTGTCTTCTGTGGACTTATCATTTGCCACTAGACAAAGATCACTTCACATACTATGTGTGCATCTGTGTTTGTGTTTATTTATATAAGTATTAATATTTACAGGTTTAAAGGGTTCACAAGTTATAAATAAACCATATTAGTACTGATTATTTGGTAAGAGTAAAAACAATAGTAGTAGAACATAGTGTACTTGTTAAATTTGGGCTAATATTGGGCTTCTAACTAAAAACCAATTAGCAATTAGTGGATTGACCCTAACCC
>OVAQ01001932.1:0-15043 GCA_900406345.1 Erysimum cheiri
CTCCAACATCCATCATCGTAGCATCACGTTCCTCCAACCCCGAAACCCTAACTTCGCCGTTCTCTCCCATCCTTAATATTCACTATGTTCTGGAGATACATTTTGATTCTTGTTAATCTAGGATTGTTCAAGCATTAAACGGTAAAATTAAATTAAATTGTTTCCATAACTTCAATCATTGTTGAATACTCTCATAGCATTTATTTCAAATTTAAACTGATTACCAAAACAAATGATTTATAATTTTGGATTTTAAAAAATATTGTAAAAAGAAAAAACTAAACACCTAATTTGATTATTTTATATTTATCTTATTAAGTTGAATTTCATTTATTAAAATTTCTAACTCTGTTTATATCATCTATGGTTGATTTTAAGTCGATAAAAAGTTTATTTCAGAATTTGGTCTTCATGGTCAAGAGGTTTTCCTAGAATGGCCAATTGATCCGTTCTAGTTGTCAGCCCTTGATCGTATTCATCCACAGTGCGAGTCCTTTTGCGCCATTGCTTGAGTTGGGTCTTCAACTGTTTGATGTGTCCTCTGCTTGGTTTGGCAAATGTAGAGGCAAGAGTGCTCCATATCTCAGAAGATGTGGTGGCACGAGAGACAAGGGATTGCACTGATGGAACAATAGCGCCAAGAAGTATACGCTATAGATGAGTTGATCCTCACGTTTCCAGAACGTGTAGTCAGGGTTAGGAGTGGTGACATTGTTGTTGGTCACCATTGGAGCAGGAGCAGGCGTGGATCCATCAAGGAATCCAGGGCTCCACATGAGGTAATTGGTGGAGTTGAGTTTTGTAACGTTAGATGTGCTAACGTTAAACAGAGTTTGTGAATTTGCTGGGATTGCTTCTGTAACAGCAGCAGCAGGGATTTGAGAGTGTGGGTTTGACATTTTTGTTGATGACGGCTAGGAAGAAGAAAAGATGAATTTTTAGGGTATCGAGGGCTCTGATACAATGTAGAATAGGAAGCTTAATTATTATTGAGTGAATGTTACAGATATATATAGGAGATACAATGAGGAGACTAGGTTAAGGTAGATAATCCTTAATTATCTAATATTTACATATTCTCTACATCTACTATCTTATATTTAAATAGATGTGATAATATAGATTGTCATTTCTAGTCAATCTGTTGATATTAAACGGAGAGATCGTCTTGTGAGTTGGATTGGTCGTTGTAATCGACATTAGGATAGAGAAGTGAAGTTTAGCCGAGAGGCTTACAAGAAGAAGATGGTGTGAAGAAGAAGAAGAGGTCGAGAGACTTTCTTCAAGAAAGGGAAAAAAGTTAGGGGTTTTAGATAGGCTATTTAAGGATATAGACACTAGAATCAAGTGTCTTTATAGAGGCATATTAGAACAGAGCTCAATACAATTAAAGAATACGGTTGTTAGTGTTAGCAAGATAAATAGCCATTTCTCCAGAAGTTGCTCTGATTCTCTATTTGTTGCTAGGATCTAACACAAGTTTGACACCATTATCCAGGGTCACCCTGAGATTATGGGTGCTTAAAACAAAATAAAAAACGGAGACCAAGTAAAAAACATTTTATTGGCTTTTTTTTTGTTTTAATAATCACCATTTTTTATTTAGCCAGGTAAAAATACCGAAACATTTTTTGACATCTTATTACCAATTTTTGTGTGTATATTATATGTATATATAAAAAAAAAATCTTTGGAGGTCTATAAAATTTGGAGACACGAGGGGAATGTTTCATTAGCTAGGCTTGGTACAAGTACGATTGAATTGTGAAAAAACTACTTCTTATTGTCACTTATGTTGATTGTAAGATGCTAGATATCTTGTAACGAGGAAAATGGATATGTATAACGTGGTAGCATTGTGTCTAGCAACCTTGTGTCTAGCTTTTTGAAGAGCCAATATAGATTATATATTCAAGGTAGTGCTGCAAGAAGCATGTTCATGTAGTTATCTCCCTTGGAAGTGCCAACTGCCACCTAATAAATGGATTCATAATTATGTCAAATATGACGAGTTATATTCTTACAACTACAAGTAAATTCCTGAATTTCATAAGTTTTTGTGCCGGATTGATGGTACGCATTGCATATAATACTGGAGCTCAAAAGGGTGGACTGATTAAATGATACATGACTGGATAAGTTGCGCAAGCAGTACTTCTTCTCATACCTTGTAAATGATATTCTATCTATTGACAAAAAAACCTTATAATTATTATTCTAAACTTTTCTTTCTCGGGGGCAGTCAAAAGATATACGAGGTTATAGAGAAATAGACAAAGAAGTTCAGCTGCAAGAGTGGGTGATCAAAGGATTAAGAAAAATATGTAATTAATAGTTTACTTAGGAAATACAGTAATTGGAGTTCTTGATGTAAGATTTTTAAGTTCAGTTTTGTTTCAAGAAGTTAAAAATATCATAATATCTAGTAATCAACTTAAATAAAATATATATAGAGTATTTTGTTGTTTTAAAAAAATAAACCAAAAACTAATAAATAAATTAAAAGCAATTTTTTTCCATTCCAATAAAAAGAAAAAAACACGTACAAGTAAAAAGGAAAACAAAGGGGAAAAAGAAGGAAAAGAAATGTAAAAGTATTTAAATGTGGCCTTACTTTGGTGGCCCAAAGCAAATAATGGTGGGTCGGGTCTGACTATGTTTGTGTGTGTGTTGAAATGACCATGTAGATGAAAATGGATGTAAAAAATATGTAAATAGTCAGGATAATTTTGGATGAAACTAGAAAAGCCAAAAATCATACACAAACCTGATCTAAATAATTAGATTCGACCCGTTTGAAAAAAAAAAAAAAAAAAAATTTCAATAAAACTAGAAAAGAGTTGAAATCATGGATTAAATTAAAAAAAAAACAAAAAATGGAAATAGAGTACTAGATAGTAGATACAATCCGCCGTCAAAAAAAAAAAAAAAAGTAGATACAATCCTAAAAAGGTAAGGATTAGGTCTCGTATTAAACCTTATATAAGGTAATATCTCTCTTCTTTTTCATTCACAACACAAATCCTAATAATCTCTCACGTAATCATTCATCGAGTCCAATCGATCTCTTCTTCCATTATCTTTGTGATCTTTATTGTTCGTATTCTATCGATAATGGCAGCAACAAGGAAGATCTTCAGCTTCTTGCTCGTGATAACAACCTTCACGGTTCTCTTAGGTTCCTGCTCGGCGACAGTCTACAAAGTCGGAGATTCCAATGGATGGACAGCGAAGGACGACACGTATCACGATTGGGTCAAGGGTAAGGAGTTTCACGTTGGCGATTCTCTAGCCTTTGAATACGATCGCAACTTCAACGACGTCACTCAAGTCGCCGGGGCTTTGGAATATGAATTTTGCGACTCTTCTTCTCCTAAAGCAGTTTACAACACAGGACAAGATCTTGTGACCTTCACGGAACCAGGGTACCATTATTTCATCACCTCAAATCATGGTCCATGCGTATCAGGACAGAAGCTAGACATTCTTGTCGTCCATGATCCGTCAAGTCCGATTCCTTCACCACCAAGCAATGATAATCTTCCTTTCGGAAAGATCTACAAAGTCGGTGATTCCAAAGGATGGAGTGTTGCTGAAGAAAGCGACTACTATTACAACTGGAGTGAAGATAAACAGTTTCATGTTGGAGACAATCTTCTTTTTGAATACGGCAACGAAGTCAACGACGTTTTAGAAATAAGTGGTGATCTTGAATTCAAAGCTTGCGACCCGAGTCTATAATCCTATTTGATACTTCTCTCCACTGGTTTGGTTAACCGGAATTATATCTTAATTAGTTAGCATTTTAACTAACTTCGAAATTGGTATTGATTTATTAAATTTTTTTTATCAGTTAATTGGAAAATCGTGAAATGATCTTGGTCTAGTGGCAAATGATAAGTCCACAGAAGACATACACCATCACACTAGGGATCGAGTCCCCGACTCTACAATTTAATTGTAGAAATTAGGGTATTGGACCGGCCAGTTGTGGCCCAAATGTTGACAAAAAAAAAGTTAATTGGAAAATCATTTGCATTTTTCTTTTTCTTTTTCAGTTGCATTTTAGATTAAATGCATAGACATTAGAGTTTTCTAACAAATAAGAGCAATCAGTCGAGACAAAAAAAAAAAAAACTGATCGACTAAACCATCAAGAGAAACTACAGAAAATATTAATTCTTGAAATATGTGGAAAAATCTGATATTTAACTCTATAAATGTAGCTTATTAAAAACACAATATAATGACTGGTTAATTATTTCTTTGGATAGGAAAGGGATTTTCTTAAAAAAAAAATTATAAAGGATAAACGACAGAATTTTAGTTGGAACTTGGATGGGAGCAATGTTGACATTTGATCCCGCCGAGTTTGTGTTTATTTTTTTAGAAAAAAAGCAACACGAAATTAGAATAGTGGAGACATGTATTGTAATTTCATAAATTATTAAATCAGAAAACGACGTTAAAAATCGTTATCAATAAGTATTAGGACATAAAGTCCCACATCGGAAGTTAGAAGGGATCCTAAGCAATATATAAGGGATATGGGCCACTCCACTCATTGCCAATTGATTTTGAGCTGGAAGCCCATAGAACTTAACATGGTATCAGAGCCCCATGTAACAAATGAGAAAAAAATAAGCAGACGTGCACGACAATCATATATTAGTCGGTTGGGTCAACGATCCCCATGTAACAAATTCATAATGCATTCCGTTGACAAATGCATAAAAATGTTTCAATTACATCTCGAGGTATGTTCTACACACATAACACGTCATATATCATTGACAAAAATAAAAAAGGGCACTAGATCAATATTTTACCCTTTTTTTTTTGGGGCCAAAATCAATATTTTACCCTTTGAAAACGTTTGCAACCGAATTCTTATGCCAAAGGAAAAATGTTATCATTTATCAGCTATGTCATTAGCTTTAAAACGTTCAAAATTTGAATCAAGCAAAAAAAGATTTAGACAAATTTTTTTCATAATTTAAGTTTAAAGACTTAAAGTTCAAACCATCGTTTATCTATTTTTAGTTCGAATTCTTTCATAAAACTAGAAATTTAGAGAATCAAATTATACTACAAGAAAATATGGATTATTCCCCTACTTCTCTTCTACCTCGTTACTTTTGAAATCAAATGTAGATTTTTTACTTTAAAATCATATTCTATTACTGTTGTAAGAGCTAAATTTTACCGTAAAATGAGTTAAATAAGAAAATCTATGTAATGAATGTTTATCTTAGTAAAAAAGAAGATGTTTTATGAGAAAAAAAAAAGAAGTTTAAAAAAGTGTTTAAGAATTCGTCCAAACTCGATTATTCTCTGCATATGAATGACCTAAAGCATGCCAATATACTATAGTTGTCAAAAAGAAACCCACTCTCCATATTTATATAAATTTTAGGTGTGGCTAATAATCACAATCTATTTAATTAACGCATGGTAAAGTTAACAATAGAGAAAATATACTTAGGAATATGAATTGCCTCTTATTTAAGTTGGAATAAAGCTGCAAATTGCCTCTTTTTTTAATCATTTCATCATTTAAATATCAAACTTGAGGAGAGGTGACAATTTATGAGACTAACGAGTCAGCCAAAAACGGCACGTGTCAGAAGGCCAATTGCTATGGTAGAGGTTTTTTTTTTTAGGTTCTCAAATAAAGTTAAAGAGAACAATAGCAAAGAGTCAACTCCACAGTTCGTAGATCCACCGTTGGATCTAACTTTAGGTTTTCAACGGTTCAGATAATAGTTAACCGGGAACCACCCGGTTACCGAGGTGGTCAATAGTTCTGTGTTTCAAAAAAGAAATGGGTCCATGTGATCACTTTTATTTTTATTTGTTTTTTAAAAAATCTTTTTTATTTTATTAAGTCAGCTTTTGTTTTCCTACTTTGTCGTTATTCTTTATCGCTGTTCTCAACTAAAGACTTGTAGACTATACTAATAGATTATAGTCAACGATTGTCGCTGTTATTATAACCTTTAATCTTATATTTATGATTGTTAATTGTTCCACAATCTGTGTAGATTAATTAGGTAAATTTAAATTCAAGAAAGGATTATTTTTCTTTTACTAATTTCTCAGTCAAGATGTTTTCTAGAAGGATTAGAGGTTAGAAATTATTGTTTAGACTTTAGAATATCCGAACATACAAATACATATTTTTTTAAATATTTGACCTATATATATATTAGGTAATTTCGGTTGAAAAAAATTGTGCTCGGCAACTATTTAAATAACACTGATATATTGTAGTTGAACAGAAGTACTACATCAGTATATACTTTTAAATTTTCTTCGCAAGAATTTTACATATTGTTCATATATTTATTTTTGTTAATGCACTGCAAAAAAATAGTAATAATTCTATAAAGACGTTGAAATAATAAAAATATGCTGCAAACAAGAGTTTTGTATGTGCGCGCCATATAATATTGACAAGTTGTAGTGAATTATATAACAATAAAAGAATACAAAACAAATAAAAAGAACATGAATAACGCCTAAAATCTTGTCTGAATTCAAAAACAAAGAAAATACAAATAAAATAGAAGAGACATAAAATATATGATCAAAAGTCAAAATCTCAAAATTTTCTAATACTGTAATCTTTTCATAACTTGCTAAAGATTTATTCTCTATCACAGCTAAAATACAGCCCCATTGTTCATATTAAAAAGAACAATTCATTACCTTTAATTTTTAAATTGTTGACTTGAAGTTGAAGACATAGGCCCTGAATGGTGACATAGACCGCACCCAAAACCGCACCGCAACAGTGATGTAACAGTGTCAAAATCTCTACATATACATATGTATCTATGTATTTTTGTTACTATTTGAACCGCACCGCACTTCTCCCGCACCGCAAAACGTAGTCACCATTCGACCCATAATATAGGTTAATAATAGTAAAATTAGATATCAGAAAAAAGCTATGATTCTCTTTAAATACCGTCCCTTTAATGTTGTTTCTTTGACTTTTTGTATTAGAGATTCGTTTACTACGTTTTTACCAAATTCAAGTTTACGCACTATAATTCCTTTATTTTGAAGACACGATTTAAATTCTTGCTTTGCACAAAAGAGGACCCTACACAAGGAGACCAAACTTTGATTGCTTTATTCCATAGAAATCTTCAACTCAATCTCAACCGTTAGATCAAAAACATCGATTTGACTAAAACTCCACCTATAACCTACTCATCCGGTCACCCGGTCACACCCAATAACCCCATATATCACGCCATTCTTCCTTCTTCCACTTTCGCTCTCTCATTACATCAAAAAAAACTCAACACATTTTCTCAGATCTGCTTCAATCTTTTCTCCTCTAATTCCTCAATCATGACCGTTGATATCATGCGTTTACCTAAGATGGAAGATCAAACGGCTATACAAGAAGCTGCATCACAAGGCTTAAAAAGCATGGAACACTTGATTCGTGTCCTCTCTAACCGTCCTGAAGACCAAAACGTTGACTGCTCTGAAATCACCGATTTCACCGTATCTAAATTCAAGAAAGTCATTTCTCTTCTTAACCGAACCGGTCACGCTCGGTTTAGACGTGGACCGGTTCATTCTCCTCCTCCTTCATCTTCCTCCTCCGCTCCTCCTCCTCCACCAGCAAAAGTTTCACCTCCGGTTACGGCTCAGATCTCTGCTCCAGCACCGGTTAGCTTCGTTCAATCAAATCAACAAAGCGTGACGTTAGATTTCACCAAACCAAGTGTGTTTGGCGCCAAAACCAAGAGCTCGGAGATGGTTGAGTTCGCTAAGGAGAGTTTTAGCGTATCTTCTAACTCTTCTTTCATGTCTTCGGCGATCACCGGCGACGGAAGCGTCTCTAAAGGATCTTCGATCTTTCTTGCTCCGGCTCCTGCAGCTCCATTGACTTCTTCCGGTAAACCGCCGCTTTCTGGCCTTCCTTATAGAAAGAGATGCTTTGAACATGACCATTCCGAGGACTTTTCCGGCAAGATCTCTGGCTCCGGCAACGGCAAGTGCCACTGCAAGAAAAGGTATTATTACGACTCCACAATAAATTAATTATTTGTTTGACATGATTTGGTTTAATACTTCCTTAACCAGTTCGGTACAGTCTAAACCAATCGGTCAACGTATTCAATGAATAGTGGAGTAGTTTAATTAAATTAATCTGATTTAATACTTTTAAACCGGTTTAGTATTGTCTTAACCAAATAGTCAACGTATTTAAAGTCAACGACAGTAACTTAAACCCAAATGCACGCCTGACAAGTTTTAATAAAAGTCTTTGTTTGACTTTTGACTTTGCTTTAAACCTGAAGCACCTAATTCACGTTAGCTAAGTTGGCGCACGTTAACTAATTACGATTAATTTATTTTAATTACAGCAGGAAAAATCGGATGAAGAGAACCGTGAGAGTACCGGCGATAAGTGCAAAGATCGCCGATATACCACCGGACGAGTATTCATGGAGGAAGTACGGACAAAAACCGATTAAAGGCTCACCACATCCACGGTAACTATCCTACACCATCATTATATCCACCGTTGATTTATTTGACTTAAGTTAAATGAATCTGAGATCTAATGGTTGTGATTTGTTTTTGTTGATTCAGTGGTTATTACAAGTGTAGTACGTTTAGAGGATGTCCAGCGAGGAAACACGTGGAACGAGCTTTGGATGATTCAACGATGTTGATTGTGACTTACGAAGGAGAGCACCGTCACCACCAGTCTGCGATACAGGAGAATATAACTCCTAGCGTGAGCGGCTTGGTATTTGGCTCGGCTTGATGAATTTAGTTTGGTAGATTTTGTAATATTTTGAGAAATAGAGGGGTTGATTTGTAATTTTCTTTTTCTCTAAACAAAATTAGTTTTAGATTTTTTTAGTCTTTTGAAATGGATTTTACCTAAATGGAGGTTGACAAAAAAAAAGTCTTACAACAAATTACAACAAAGAATGTGTATTTAATTATTTTATTAAACATAATTTTTTGTTTGATATTTTAGCCAAGTAATTGTGAGATGAAGAACTAGTCGGTCTATTAAGGCGTAGCCGCGTAGGCATATGTATTTTAATTAATCATTCAATGGTATGGTTAGTAATTAGTTACTCCTACCATTAATCTTGAATGATCTAGTTATGATTTATGATGGTTGATTTAGTGGAGGTGTTAGACTTTAGAATGGTTGTTAATGCAATGTTTGACTATTATGTAGGTTTTTATTAGAACGTCAAAAAGAGATTTCAATGAGTTGTTGGGGAGATATTGGATATGAGTATGACTATGAGGGTTGAATAATGAAGGCGAATTATAGCCGATTTGAGGGTCAACGAAATTATTATGGTGTTGGAAGACAATCAATTTGAGGAATAATAACTTCTTCGATACTAATTTTGCCGTTGCGTGAGCGTGAGCATTCATTCTCTTTATACAAAACTAACATCTCTGGAATAGAAATTCTGATATTTATGATTTATCTAAATCTTCGATAACATTACAATTTATATCCGAAAATTTTCAGGATAAACAGATATGGATCTGTCGTTTTGATATATAGATCTGGATCTATTTATCTCGGATATGCGTAAAAAAAAACTTGGATATCCGAATCCTTTTTTTACAAAAAATTAATATTGTTATAATAAAAATTAGATAAAAAAAATTAAAAAATTAAAATAATATAAATAATTAAAAATAATATTATTTATTCTTAAAATAGTATTATAATAACAAAATCCCGGATACGAATATCTGGTTTTAGTTTTTCTATTATCCGGATACGGAATTTCATTATCTGGATCCGGATCCGTCCCGTCCGGATATCCTGTTTTTGGGATTAGATCCCGGCTGATAAGCTTGAGCCTGAAATTACCACGCTTTAACAAAAATACAAAAAATTTGTAAAACCTAATTAGACTACAAATTGGATTATTGTGTGGGTGTGTGTTTACATAGACGATGACATAATATTGTGTGACTTTGAGAGTCTTACAAATACTTTTTAACAAAAGGGGAGATACCAACAGTAGCCATGTCCGATTCGATTACCGTCGAGTCTCGGTGTTCTAATTGGTGGTGAGTTTAACATACAACAATCAAATTTCAATTTCAGCTTTGGATTTTATTTATTATCATATAGACTTTAACGACCTGTAATTAATGTTTGGTTAATGATGGTGAAACAGGGTCATATATTACGATTTCTACATGAATTTATTCATCATAGGAACTAGTCTTGCATCGTTTTGGTACATAAGACATAACAATATCCACTTCGCTCTAGATGGTGAGCCATTCATATATTTCTGGCCTCTCTACGTCCTCGCATTCATTGCGAATTTGATTGTGTTAGCTGTATACACTCCTTCAGAAGATGACCGTGCCGACAAATGCAAAAAAATCAATCTTATAGGACGTATAAGTCATATTTTTGGCTTAACGATACTCATCTTCCTTCTTTATTCTATTTCTAGCTTATTTACTCTATGTTTTGGAATACCCTTTGCCTTGTGGCTCCTAATGGTCTTGCTCTATTCTCTTTTCAAATGCTATGAAAATATGGATGAGGAACAGCTGGGGGACAAATTAACGTCCCAGCTCGGAATATTAGAAAATAATTATCTAATATATAAGTCAATTCTAACTCCAATTAGGATAAGCCATTTTGGGAAGGAACCTAAAAACAAATCCGTAAAGGTTTGGTCGTTATGGTGAAAGAGGACAATATCTTACTAATACTAATGGAGAGAAGGTAGACCTAAGAAAATGGGTGAAGACTTCGCGAATAAAGAGTGTCGGTACCTGAGTGTCAGGATTTCGCTAGATGGAAGGCTAAATGTTCGTGGTTTCTTTTGTTTGAGGGTAGTATTGTTGATTTTATTTAGTTTTTCTTCTATATTTTGGCCTGATACATTACTAAGTTAACTTGATTTTTGCCAGAAATTTTCTATTTTAACTCAGCTGATTTTTTTTTTTTTTTTTTTTCAAAAAGTGAAAGGGAAAAGGGAACTGATTTAGTTGTGGACTTGTGGCATATTTAGCTAAAATCTAAAGCACCACTAGAAGTCCATAAATAGTTGCATTAAGAAACAGATACATTAATGTTTCATTTTGCATATCACTATGACTTAGGCCTGAAGCCACCCACGGATTTGAGTATCTATAAAACTGCCCATATAATTATAGGTAGCTTCCGATGGATGAATCGAGTCAAAGAACAAAAACTCTGAGTGATTCCTACACGTTGGAGTAAAAGCATTACACATGAAGCTCAACTCCAAATGCCCTGTTCCACAACATCCTCTCTTAGTCTCTTTAAACCCTGTTTTAGTTCCACATGAATGAACATATATAATCAGTGTTCAGTATTATCGCATAAGGTAACTTGCCGAACAAGTTAGAGATTGAATCAATACCGTATTTGCTAGGGTTTTGCATCATGTCCATCATAGGGTCATAGACATTGGAGTAAAGGATCTTGCTTCCTGTAAGAGACGCTTCAATCTGAGGTAATAGCTTCTGAAGTTTCTGATTGTATAAGACAGAGTCTCGGTTCTCTTGTTCCAAGCAGAACCTTAGAACGTTTCGGAATTTAGTAGTCATTTGAATCGGTAAACAACCCATCGGCGGTAAACCTCCGACCATAATTTTCCGGCAACCTAAACTGTAAAGCTCCTACAAACATACCGGAAAAAATTAGCAAAGACGGGTTAAAACCCTAAACCCTATAAACTAAACCCTAATACTCCATTGCTAATTTGTATCCTATTTAGAAATTATTTTAGTTAAGTTATCAAAAAAAAAAAATTCAAATTTTCATTGCAAGTTTGTTACCCTTTAACAGTTTTTTGTTGTAGCGATAATTTGAGCAAAGATTTGAGACATTACCCGCACAAAATTGTCGAGCCTCTTAAGCACAAAGTCTTGATAACCAGAAATGCGAGGAAACTCAAGACGTCTTGAAGGAATAATATCGTAATAATTCAAGATAAAATCGTTAGGCCCTGCACTAATAATCACCAAAGCATTGTTTATGATCTCCATAGCTTTCTTGTCTCCTACGATACTTTTAAGACGAGCAATGTAACTCTTGAACATCTTTGGTTGTTCCGAAACACGAATCGCTTGAGTGGAAAGACTGGTACGGTCATCGTAACCCGCACCAGCTGATGCAAAACAGACTCCAGTTACAATATCTTGGTCAGAGAGATTTGGTTGTAAGAAGGGAGGAACAAACTGTTTGATGTTGAGTTTTGTTGCGATTATGTCGGAGAAGATTTTCCCATTTGTGAATCTTCCATTGGCTTTGTGGTTTGGGAGATCAATTCCGTAAGGAAGATGTTTAGCTTTGAAGATTGTTTGTGAATGGTAGTTGTTGTTGCCTGTGTCGACTGTTGAATCGCCAAAGATTAGAATTGCTGGAAATAGCGGTTGCGTCGCGGAGTTTGCGGCTGCGTTGCAGGACGAGATAAGTAGTGTTGCTATGAAGAAAGTGAAGGTTTTTGTTTTAGAAGTCGACATTATTTTGATTTTTGTTGTTTTCTTGTATTTTGATTAATTTGGAAATGTGTTTTGTGATGATTTATAAGGAACTTTAGTTTCTTTTCTTGTTTTCTGATTGTGTGAGTTTGTTTTTTTTTTTGCTTAAAAATATAAACAAAATTCAGAAGCTTTGAATTTTATTGTCTAAAAAAAGATATTAACAACTGAAAAAACAATATAGTCAAAAGAAAATTTTAAGCACTTTAACAATTGATAAGGTAAAAAACAAAATCACATAAACAAACAAACTTGACTTTAATCTCTAATTATGAATTCTTGTTTTAAAAGAGGACCTAAGTTAATAATTAAACTAAATCATTTGCGCAATTGTACATGTATATTCTTTTTTGCTAACCATTATTAGTGAATAGTTTTCTTTAGATAAATCCAATATTGATGCTGAATAAAACCAATAACTTGGGAAGTGAAACTTATCATATTGGGATGCGTCTGCTACAAAGTACAAAACATTGGCTTCAGAAGTTGCTAAAAATTGGAGATCAGGTTTCACATTACATTTGAGTAGAGAGGTATGCCATCGATAATAAGCGTGTTTGCCTTTTGTCTGATTGTCAAAGAGTATATAATAATTGATATCACGGGTCTGTATAGTCCTCATAATTTTTTGTCATCACTCTCTGAAGCTACACCACCTGAGTCTTTTTTCTTCAACTTCTCATAGTGTATTCTCATTGCCGACACCCAATGTCGGCCCTGAATTTAAGCAGGAGAAGGCTGGGCTTGGGCCTCTATATTATTGGGCCAAAAATACATGCAAAATGTCCATTATGCTAATTGGTTGTAAATAAGACCAATCCAAGGAATATCCTGGAATGATTGGGTTGGATCGGATTTGTTAAAGGACATACTGGTGGTTATAAGACCAATCCGTCTAGGTGAACAACATCAGTCAGTTACTGGGTAATGGTTGGTTTATCTAGCACGTGTAATCAATAGAATGTGGTAGTTAGGCTAATTAGTATAAAGAACGATCGTTGACTGAGAGGATAAGCAACCGGACGGCTATTTCGAGATTGATAATTATGCAAATACTAGTGAAATCAGAAACATTGGCAAAATAGGTAGCAAATGGAGCGGCGTGATAAGCTAAACCGAATATGCGATAGGCCAAGGTAAAAAATATACGACTACCGTCAGTTTAATAAAAGGTTTACGTTGCGTATAATGTTGTTTTAATGATCATTGACTTAAGGCATTAAAACAGTTAAGTATTGTTGTTTAGTTGTCTTACGAGAATTGAGTTTCATTGATGTAATCATGTAATTTCTAAAGTAATGGGGAAAAGATAAAAAGTTCGACTACAAAGTGGTATGAACGTGAATGTTTCGTCTGCAAACATGGAATGTCAAGAATGCAAAATATTACTATTAAAACAAAAATGTGCACAATCCATATTACATTTTTGTGAAACTTTTGAATTTTGTTGTTGTTATACATAAGTAACATATTCAATTAACCATATTTAACACATAAAAACAAAATAAATTAGAAAATGAAGACCCGCCCCAATAGCATCGGTATCCATCTAGACACTAGCTAGCAAACAACAACACAGCTAAGTTCACATACTTCGATTTATACAAGTCAAACTACCAATTTTTTTCAATATCGTCAAGATCTAAAGTCTTGAGAATGTAATTTATAAACAAGAAGAAAGACATTAACATTAAGAGCTAAACATATTTTGGTAATTAATTAACGACAGGAAGACAAAAAATAATATCTTAAATCATGTTTAATAGTCCACCTTTGGATTTTTTTAATATATTGCCAGAGGTAAAGCAAGACAGGAAGATACCCTTTAGACACAATTAATAGACTCAAGTTAGCCACATTTCATAAACAAGATTATCACTTAAAGAGATAAGGTTAAGTAAATGATATATCAAATTGGTCTAGTGATATCCTCTATATAGTTATTATATGATCTATATAACTCATGAATAAAACAAAACCTAATTGCTTTGAAATTGTGTAAACATTTAAAATTCTAGGATTGCAACAAACAATTTAGATAAAAATAATTTGATATCATGTGCTAATAAGATGTTGTAAAATACATGATTTTGTCTTTGAACATGCATGACTCAGCAAAGTAATTTGATAATGAATATAAAATGAATGCATATTCGCATTTTGAACCAGTCAAAGTTCTTGCTTCCGCACTAATCCAGCATTAGCAATCTTTCTTCCAAATTTTCATTTTAAATATATATCATTAACGATATTGGTTTTAATTGCACTAAAAGTAAACGGGATAAGGTTTAATTTGTCCACTTGTAATAAACTAATCATTCAGATAGTACTTAATATTTTAAATCAATATAGTAGTTTCCATTTAAAAAACATAAAGTAAATCTACACGAATATTTTTGTAATATCTTTTGACTTATTAACGCAAATCAGCATCTTTAATTTACAAACCAAACTAGGTCTTAACCCGCGGTACACCGCGAGACAAACGTTA
>OVAQ01001933.1:0-15042 GCA_900406345.1 Erysimum cheiri
GATACCCATTCGGTTATCGGGTTCGGTTCGGTTCGGATTCGATTTTTCGGGTTTAAGAATCTAGAACCCATTCGGGGTTTTTAAGAGTTCGGTTCGGGTATTTCGGATCGGATTCGGATCGGATTTTCGGGTTCGGATTATTTTGCCCAGGGCTAGGCCGGCCCATTAGCCTAATTTTTACAATTAAATTGTAGAGTCGGAGACTCGATCTCTTGTGTGATGGTGTCTGTTTTCTGTGGACTTATTATTTGCCACTAGACCAAGATCACTTCACAAAATATACCATGAACTTAAAAAATTTGTAATTGAAAAGTTTAGTTTTGCACACATATTAAAAAATATTTAATACAATGTTTTATTAACACTACTTTCTACTTCATTAATGTTCTATATCCAATAAAAATTAAAATATGTTATTATTTTTAATGAAATTATATTTTTTAAAAAGAATTAATTGTGATTTAAAAATAAATATATTGATTAGAATGTAGAAAATCAATCTTTCTGAAACAAAATAAAAAAAAATCTAAGAAGTGCTAATTATTTTTTACCATTTACCGGACCAAACCAGTTAACCAGACAACAACCATTTTTTTTTTTTTTTTTTACTTTTTTACAATCGCTAATAAGAAGATACATTAACCCAAGACGACAGTGTTTTAATCATTTTCCAATTTTACCCCTAAGTTTAACACCAAGAACCTTCTCCATCTTCGCAAGCACAGCTTGATTCGGAACAGCTTTACCATTCTCATACTCCTGAACCACCTGAGTCCGTTCGTTGATCTGTTTCGCTAAATCAGCTTGTGACATCTTCTTCTCCAATCTCGCCTTCTGAATCATCAACCTCACCTCCGCTTTCACACGATCCAAGGCTGCAGGCTCTGTTTCTTCTTCAAGCTTCTTCGTGTTTATCACCGGAACCGCCGTAGATTTTCCCTTTTTGTTCGAACCGGCGTCGGATTTCTTAACCGTTTGAACCGCGATTCCGGTTCTAAGCGCTGCGTTAACCGCTTTTGGATCGCGTAGGTCTTGGCTCTTTTGTTTTGATTTGTGGAGAACCACTGGTTCCCAGTCTTGTGTCACTGCTCCCGGGTATCTGCTCGGCATCTTTGTTGCTGATTGAGAGAGAGAGAGATTAACGTGAAAATAAGAATGTTTTGAGTTTTTGAAGATGAGAACGATGAAGACGATGGTGATGAAATGTTGCGAGTATGTGAGATTATTTATAAGAAGATGAGTTTCTGGAGAATTCGATCATCTCTTTTTTCTCCATTTTCGTCTCTGGAACGTTCTTAAAGCTGGGGATGATGTGTCATCATCTTATTTGGTGTCAATCCTCTGACGTGGCAAATTATCCAAATCGAACCAAACCGATTTGAAATACGCTTTTTGGGTTGGGTTTAGCTTAGATACATACACCTAATGATCCGATTAGTTCATGTGTTTTTAATAATTTGGTTTTTGGTTTGATTTCAGATAAAATCATTTCAGTAGTTGACAAATGAATTATAATTGAACTGGAATTTGAAAAAATTGACCCAAATTTTATCAAAACTAAACCAAATTTTCGTAAAATCAAGTCGTAATTTTATAGAATGGGCCAAAATGACCAAATAACCCGAAATTCCAATTACCCTAAAATTGAATCAATATCTATTTCGGTTATAATTCGGTTTTCTTTATAATACCCGAATCTTAACCGAACTTTCAACTTTTTGAATCGAACCGAACTGAATGTATTTTCGGTTTAGTCGAACCGAACTGACCCGAATACCCATGCATTTGACTCTTGCGGTCTTGCCTCGATATATCGAACGGTACACAGTAATAGAAGAGAATCGGACGGTCAATCAAAAGCCTCAAGAGTGACAGTCAACAAAAAAAATAGCCCTGAGGGACTTTTGGAGTGACGACGTTCCGCCATTTATTTCTACGACGCGAGGCGAAACTTTTGGCGCCAATCTTTCCCCCCTTTTGATTTCTCTTAAGATCAAAAACATCGCTTCTCTCTTTCTCACACTCACAGTTCCGAGATGCAGCGGCAGAGATCGATTTTGTCTTTCTTCCAAAAGCCGTCACCGGCGACTCAGGGTTTAGTTACGGGCGATGCTACTAGTAGCGGCGGCGGAGGAGGATTACGATTTCCTGTGAAGGAAGGGGATGCTAAGGGCGACGCTTCTGTACGCTCTGCTGTATCTAAATCTATCGATGAGGTTAGAGGCACGGATACTCCACCGGAGAAAGTTCCGCGTCGTGTCTTGCCGTCTGGATTTAAGACGGCTGAATCCGCCGGAGGTGGTGCTTCGTCTCTGTTCTCCAATATTATGCATAAGTTTGTAAAGGTCGATGATCGAGAATGTTCTGGAGAGAGGTACTAATCTTCATTTTCTCTTATTTTTGACCTATTAGCTGGAGAGAGAGAGATCTTTACTTCAGTAAAAATTAGGTCTAGGCTCGAATTTCACATGGAAGAATGAGATTCATGTAATGTGTTGTTCATGGTGGAGATTCTGATTACTTCCTTTTGTTTGAAATTTTTCAGGAGACGAGAAGATGTTGTTCCGCTTGATGATTCATCCGTTTGTATGAAAGCTGATGATGTTATTCCTGAATTTCGTTTCAATAATGGTCAGTCTCAAGAAAGAGACCATGGTTTTAGCTTCAGTGGGAGAGCTGATCTAAGATCAGTAGAAGATGTAGGAGTAGATGACGATGTTCTTGGCCCAGAAACACCAGGGATGCGTCCAAGTGTTTCTCGTTTGAAGCGAGTTTTGGAGGATGGAATGACATTTAAGGAGAATAAGGTCCCTGTATTGGATTCTAACAAAAGGCTTAAAATGCTCCAGGATCCGGTTTGTGTAGAGAAGAAAGATGTAAACGAAGGAACCAAGTTTGAATGGCTTGAGCCTTCTAGAATCAGGGACGCCAATAGAAGACGGCCTGATGATCCTCTTTACGACAGAAAGACCCTATACATACCAGCTGATGTTTTCAAGAAAATGTCTGCGTCGCAAAAGCAATATTGGAGTGTCAAGAGTGAATATATGGATATTGTGCTTTTCTTTAAAGTGGTTAGTGACTATCAATCTAGTGTTCAATCTATTTCCTCTCAATGCGATTGGTTCACTTACATCTGCATATGTTATGCTCTTCCCAGGGAAAATTTTATGAGCTGTATGAGCTAGATGCGGAGTTAGGTCACAAGGAGCTTGACTGGAAGATGACCATGAGTGGTGTGGGAAAATGCAGACAGGTAAATTAGTTGAAACAATTGGCCTGCTTGAAATTTTGAGTCTATAAATTTGACGTTCCCTTTTTTATCAGGTCGGTATCTCTGAAAGTGGGATTGATGAGGCAGTGCAAAAGCTATTAGCTCGTGGGTAAGGGAACTTTGTTTAGGATTTTAAAAATGGAAATCACTTCAGCCATCATCAGCTAGGATTCTAAAGTACCTAGGATGTTTTTCTTCTTCTTTATCATTTATTTGTGTGCTCTCACTGGCAAGGCATATACCCAATCAACCTTTGCTAGTTCACTGTAGCAACAGTTACGGATAGTAAATTTACTTATATGTGGTACACTCATTTGTATTTGAAACTGGATAATCATACGTGCTTCCAACAGAAACATATTTGCTAGTTCATACGCTTTCCTATTCCACTAATTATGTATTGACACACTCGATGTTTCTTTTGGAAGATATAAAGTTGGACGGATCGAGCAGCTAGAAACATCTGATCAAGCAAAAGCCAGAGGTGCTAATACTGTAAGTTGTCTTGGGACAGGTCAAGGAGACTGTTCTTGATCGTTTCTTTTTCTGTACACTAGTTTCATGCTGTGATTAACTCTGGTCTGATTATCATTTATCAGATAATTCCAAGGAAGCTAGTTCAGGTATTAACTCCATCAACAGCAAGCGAGGGTAACATTGGGCCTGATGCCGTCCATCTTCTTGCTATAAAAGAGGTTTGTTATTTATATTATCAAGTTAAGTTCATTCGAGTCCTGGAAAATACACTCTTCTTTAGCAATCTTCCATCAAGCATAAGGATTTGGGATTAGAAAGTTAAGATTTGCTGCCTTTTTTTATATGCAAAAGATTCCCTTGAAAATATTTTGTAACCTGCAGACTAAAAGCTTTGTTAAGATTCTTTGAATTTGAAAGAGTCAGTCTTTTTAACTGGATCACGTACTTTCTTACAAAGATCATAGTCTGCAATTGCATGTCAAGTAGTTTAATTTCTTGTTACTGCATCCCTTCTTTCTACAATGACCATTGTCTGTGTTGTGTTTGTCTAGCGTGCTGGAGAAAATGATAGCTGATCCAAGCCTTACATCGTCATGATAAAGTAGCTGCTTAGGACTGCTTCTGGTTACATTGCCTAATGGTTTGATGTCAATTTTTCTTCTGATTCTTGATTTTAGATCAAAACGGAGCTAGAAAAGTGTTCAACTGTGTATGGATTTGCTTTTGTTGACTGTGCTGCCTTGAGGTTTTGGGTTGGGTCCATCAGCGATGATGCATCATGTGCTGCTCTTGGAGCTTTATTGATGCAGGTAATCAAGTGTGTTCTGTATCTTATGTATACCATGTGACATCGTGTGCATATATTTGGTTTGCAGAAACTAGTTCTGAATCAACATTTGGCTTTTTTTTTTCCCAGGTTTCTCCAAAGGAAGTGGTATATGACAGTAAAGGTAAACTGCTTGTACGGCCAGTTGTTTGTCAAACAGAATTTAAGGTAAATGACACTGGTTAAGTTTAACTGTATACATTTTTTAAATATTGCAGGACTATCAAGAGAAGCCCAAAAGGCTCTAAGGAAATATACATTGACAGGTACTATGTCAATAGGCAACCTAACTGAAAATTTAGGAAAGCATTCCCTGACTTGATCATGTAGACTCGATGTGCAGATTTATGCATGAAAGTCTGTATTCTTTTAGCTGCTCACCCAGTGGTTGATCTCTTAAACATTTTTACTGTATATGATGTTTATGTTTTAATTTAATAGGGTCGACGGCGGTACAGTTGGCTCCAGTACCACAAGTAATGGGGGATACGGATGCTGCTGGAGTTAGAAATATGATAGAATCTAACGGATACTTTAAAGGTTCTTCTGAATCATGGAACTGTGCTGTTGATGGTCTAAATGAATCTGATGTTGCCCTTAGTGCTCTTGGAGAGCTAATTAATCATCTGTCTAGGCTAAAGGTGTGTTGGCTTGTTAGTTTTTTGCTTTTCACAAGTTAATCAGAGGAACTCTTCATAACTTACAGTCTCTATCTGCTTGCAGCTAGAAGATGTACTTAAGCATGGGGATATTTTTCCATACCAAGTTTACAGAGGTTGTCTTAGAATTGATGGCCAGACGATGGTAAATCTTGAGATATTTAACAATAGCTGTGATGGTGGTCCTTCAGGCAAGTGCATATTTTTTTTCTATAGCTTCAAATAGAGGGTAGACACAGGAGGAAATATTCTAATACTTGGTACAGATCTCTAGTAAGTAACCGATTTTTCTTTACCTCTGCAGGGACCTTGTACAAATATCTTGATAACTGTGTTAGTCCAACTGCTAAGCGGCTCTTAAGGAATTGGATCTGCCATCCACTCAAAGATGTAGCAAGCATCAACAAAAGGCTTGATATAGTTGAAGAATTCACGGCAAATTCAGAAATTATGCAAATCACTGGCCAGTATCTCCATAAGCTTCCAGATTTAGAAAGACTGCTCGGACGCATTAAGTCTAGCGTTCAATCATCAGCCTCTGTCTTGCCTGCTCTTCTGGGGAAAAAAGTGCTGAAACAACGAGTAAGTATCAATCACATGTTTTCTGAGTAATGCCTTCCATGATTTGTATTGGCTTTAAGCATTACTGGTCCAGCTAAAGAATGTTGTCCTTCTTTTGCAATGTCTGGTTATCCATTACATTTCTACAAACTTATTGCACTGCAGGTTAAAGCATTTGGGCAAATTGTGAAAGGGTTCAGAAGTGGAATTGATCTGTTGTTGGCTCTAGAGAAGGAATCAAATATGATGAGTTTACTTTGTAAACTCTGTAAACTTCCTATATTAGTTGGAAAAAGCGGGCTAGAGTTATTCCTTTCTCAATTTGAAGCAGCCATAGATAGCGACTTTCCAAATTATCAGGTGCCCATCTATCTTTCCTACTTTGCAACAAAATTCCTGTCACTGCTCAAAGATATGCGTCCATGCCCAATATTCTTAATTTATGTTCATTTATTCTTAAATTTGCTTCAGCATGTGATTTTATTAGCAAACGAAGTTGAATAGCTTGTTAGTTTGTTGATACTGTTGATTTCATCTACATATGGCTTAGATCTGAACTCACACCCCGGTGATACTAAAGGAATTTGCTTTTTATTCCTGAAGGTTTTGGATGGTTTGATATGTATCTAACTTTAACTTATTAATCTTGTACCAGAACCAAGATATGACAGAGGAGAATGCTGAAACTCTCACAATACTTATCGAACTATTTATCGAAAGAGCCACTCAATGGTCTGAGGTTATTCACACCATAAGCTGCCTCGATGTCCTGAGATCTTTTGCAATCGCTGCAAGTCTATCTGCTGGAAGCATGGCCAGGCCTGTTATTTTTCCCGAATCAAAAAATACAAATCAGAATCAGGAAACCAAAGGGCCAATACTTAAAATCCAAGGACTATGGCATCCATTTGCAGTTGCAGCTGATGGTCAATTGCCTGTTCCAAATGATATACTCCTTGGTGAGGCTAGAAGCAGCAGATGCAACAGCATTGATCCTCGGTCGTTGTTACTGACAGGACCAAACATGGGTGGAAAATCAACTCTTCTTCGTGCAACATGTCTTGCCGTTATCTTTGCCCAAGTATGTACACACTCGTTACATGAATTACTGCTTTTCCTCTTCAAGCTGCCATTTTTATGATCTGACGATAATTTATTTCATCGTTTTTGTTATTTGCAGCTTGGTTGTTATGTGCCTTGTGAGGCTTGTGAACTTTCCCTCGTGGATACTATCTTCACAAGGCTTGGCGCATCTGATAGAATCATGACAGGAGAGAGTAAGTCTGTTTTCACAAATTACGTCTTCCTCAGTTTACGCGGATTCTATCTGATTGGGAAACGTTTTTTTGTTTTGTAGGTACCTTCTTGGTCGAATGCACTGAGACAGCGTCAGTTCTTCAGAATGCAACTCAGGATTCACTAGTAATCCTTGACGAACTGGGCAGAGGAACTAGTACTTTCGATGGATACGCCATTGCATATTCCGTAACCTCTTCTCCTTCAACTTGGTTCTCTTTGATCGAGAAAACATGCACTTCAATTTTCTGATACTTATTCACTTATTTATCAGGTTTTTCGTTACTTGGTAGAAAAGGTCCAGTGTCGAATGCTCTTTGCAACGCATTACCACCCTCTCACAAAGGAATTCTCGTCTCACCCACGTGTCACCTCGAAACACATGGCTTGCGCATTCAAATCAAGATCTAATCAAGAACCACGTGGCTGTGACCGAGACCTAGTGTTCTTGTACCGTTTAACCGAGGGAGCTTGTCCTGAGAGCTACGGACTTCAAGTGGCCCTCATGGCTGGTATACCAAACCAAGTGGTTGATACTGCATCAGACGCAGCTCAAACCATGAAGAGATCGATTGGGGAAAGCTTCAAATCAAGCGAGCTAAGATCTGAGTTCTCAAGTCTACACGAAGAATGGCTCAAGGCATTAGTAGGTATCTCTCGAACCTCCCACAACTACAATGCCGCCATTGTCGAAGATGCAGAAGATGACTACGACACGTTGGTTTGCTTATGGCTTGAGCTCAAATCCTCTTACTGTATTCCCCAAGTAAAGGCGAGGACATAACACTATCTAAATTTCGTTAAGTCTTTTTTGCTTCTCTGATGCTTAGTTAGTCCTCGAAAATGCTTATATATCAAATTTATTTTCACGACTCGAATAAGATTACATATAAATCTGTCGGTTTAGCTGCGAGTAAACCGACAACCCGTCCTAACCGAACTGATCCATGTACCTCCACCTTTATTCTCAAGCATGTGTTCATCAGATTGGCCTAGAAACAATCATAAACTGTATCTTCTTAACAAGGAAATATATTAAAGCATTGATTTAAGGTAAATTGCATATTAATTAATAAAGTTGCAAAGATCAAACACAAATTACAAAACTTATCAGTTTTGAATTCCCAAAAATTATCACATTAAACCCTTTTTTGCATCTAAAAACAAACAAACCTAGTCTTATAAAATTCTCTTATTCATCACTAAGATTCACATCAGAATCATTCTCCATTTCCTCATCTTCACTCTCATCATCATCACCATGATTCTCATCTTCTTCACGTAGCCTAGCAATCTCACTCTGAGCTCTATCCACAATCTGCTTCTTCTGCAACTCCAAATCTTTCTGAAACTCAGCTCTCATCTTCTCCAACTCTTTCATTTGCTCTTTCTTACTCTTCTCCATCTTCTCATAAATCTTCCCAAACCTCTCAACCGAATCAGCCAACATCTTATACGAAGCCGCGTCATTCATCTTCTTCCTCTCGTAATCAACCTCATCTTCATCATCCTCATCCTCTTCTGAATCACCAGGACTATCCATCATCTCATCAAACCCATTAGACTTATCCAAATAAACCTTAGTGTTCATAAACACAAACTCACCTGAATCGACACCACAAGCTAAACCTAAATCCGATTTAGGAGAAACACAAAGCAACATATCCAACTTATTGAAAAACGCCCATTTACTCGAACCTAAACCAGATTTCTCAATCTTAATCTTCTCTTTTCTATACTTCCTCTTCAAGTTATCAATCATTCTCCTACATTGCATCTCAGATTTCTCCAATCTCAGCTCTTCACTCACTTTCTCAGCTACTTCATTCCAATCCTCGTTCCTCAAACTCCTCCTACCCAATTGCAAAAACCTATCTCCCCAAACTTCAAGCAACACAAACGCTTCTTGCTCTCTCCAATCGTAACCAACTTTACCATCACTTGGACCTGCAAATTCATACCCAGAAACCACAGGTTTGTTTGGTTTCTGTCTCTTCTGAAACCTCTCATTCCCACGGCTATATCCTCCTCCTCCTCCTTGTGGCTCCTCGTCCTCTTCTCCTTCGACTTCATCTTCGTCTTCTTCTTCATGATAATACGCGTGACGCTTAGGAATGGGTCTACTATACATTGGATGGTTTTGACGATTCAAAGAGTAAAACTTTTTTGGGTATCCTGTTTCATCTTCGCTGTCACCCATCTTCGAAACAAAATCCAGAAAAGCTAAAGAAGAAGAAAGAAAGAATCAAGAAGAGAGAGATCTAGGGTTTCAATCGGAGAGATAGATTTTACCTGATTTTGGATAACTAGAGGGAAGATCCTTGGAGGGTTTAGCTTTAAGGAGAGAGGATAAGAAGAAAGTGATAAGCTTTAACCATGGCCGTGACTAGGGTTAGGGATTTGCATAATGTTAGCCGGGTCGGAGTAGAAAGCTACCACCACCGGTGAACATTGCTTCAGCCAGCGACGGAGTTTTGTCGTGACGTCTGGTGGTCAAATTGGGCCGATTTTGAAAATTTTGGATAAAACTAATGGGCCTAATATTATTAATTTGAGCCCATGGATTTGCATAAGCCTCTGCTATGAGAGCCTCAGTTGTGCACGTGTCACGTTATGATTCATCTGTTTTAATAAAGTGAGAGTTCATCCTATAAATGATTCATTTCATACAATATTTGTGTATAAATTATAATAATGTAATTTTTAATAGAGAAAATTCCAGAACTTATATGTTTGTTTCTGTGGTTTAATATAAATAAATGAAGGTTGTGCTTATTGCCAATGAAAATGTCGACCACGCTTCAATGTTGGTGTACAATAATTATGAATCAAAAAGGAAGTAAGTATAACCTTAACTGAAATGATGATAATGATAAGTTTCATAAATAATCACAACGAATTATCAACTTTTGTTGCATCATATTGAATAACTAATTATACTAGTCTCGTACAATTTTGATTTAAGGTGTATAAAATTTTGTGTGTAAATATAAAGAAATAAACATTTAAAATATCAAAAAATTTGAATTGTGTGTGACCTTATGAGCTATGGAACAGATTTTTAAAAAGCAAAAGTTAGGCCATTGATATGAAAAAACTTCCAAGAGTTAATACTATTAATCCTAACTCTCGACTAGCTCGTTCATAGTCACATTGACATAAGTAAAAAATAAATTAAACCGAAATTTTTTTTTTAATACTTTATAATTCTTAGACTATCTCACCGGCGGTTGTCTTCAAAGTTTTAGACCGAGAAATTATCAACTCCATCAGTGCAAGAAGACATCGTAAGAAATTCAGAAAATTGATGTGCTTGTGGATCAGCTGAAAATCCAACTCTTACAAAAGTTTGTTTACTTCCTTGTTTTTTAATTTTTTTTTTCAAGGAACAAAAAACCTAGGTAATCCAAATGTAAAACCAAACTTTTTCATTTTATATGATATTTACTCACTTAGAAAAAAAAAAAAATATATATATATATATATATATTTGATACTTGAGTTGGTATTCTTGCTTTTAGGATGACATAAGTAACCAAAAAAAAAAAAAAAAGATTTGATACTTGAGTTTGAGTTGGCATTGTGGACTATAAACTCGTTTGAGCCTTGCAGTCTATGTTGGTCAGCTTGAAAAGGTCTAATATAATCCCAAAACTTCTGTCTTTGAACAGTAGTCAAGAAGTCAGGAGCAACACTTGTTGAAGGTTGAGGTAGAGGCTGCGGTGAAGGCATAGATGAAGGTTGAGGTGGAGGATGTGGTGAAGGCAGAGATGAAGGTGCAACTGGCTTTGGAGGATTCTAAAGCTTTGGAGGAAGACTTGTTGAGTCTAAACCATGAATCCCAAACTACTCTTTACACTTAAATATGTATCGTGTAAAAGAAGAATCAAGCGAGACAATTTACAGTAACTTAGAACTGATTTTCTAGGGATATTCCGTTGTCCACCGGTTTAGCTTTTAGAAGAACTTCGACTCTTGTTGGTAATTTGTACCAAAACTGTATAATACTTTGTATTTCACCATCATATATTATGGATAAGATTCAGATGAAAAAAAAAAAAAAGATGATTGACATGTTTTATGGATAAATTTATAAATATATTTCAAATTTTCAATGACTATAAAAACTTAGTTTTGGTCGTCTAAGTTTTAAAGTCGAAAAATTAAATTGTTTCAGAAATTTAAACGTAAATACAATTTTTATAATAATTTAAAATTTTCACTGCTCTTAAAAGATATACGTTGTGATTTATTGTTAAAACGAATTTAAACAAAAATTATAATGCCACAACATTTTAAATTTATTGAAAAATTAGAAAAAAGCAATTACCGTAATCAAATCAAATAAATAGAGATTGTTCTTTTTAACAGTTAACACTATTAGATCAACATTTTATCAAATACTAACAAATTGTTATAGAAACTTCAGTAAGTAGAGCTAGACAGGAGTATAATTATCATAGTTTCAACTTGTCATATGTTTTTCTTTAGTGTAAATTCATAAAACGTTTTTATATATATAATTCTAAAACGATGACATCTCATAATTACCTAATACTGATAAATCAACTCAAAAGTTTAAGCTAAATAACTTAATTTTTTAATAAAAACGGTTGAGCTAAATATTTGAGATAAAGACTCATTGTTCTTTGTTTACACAATCAACAACAATAAAATTTGAAATACTTTTTAGTTCTTCCACATGAAAGTAATAAACTGAAGAAACGGTCCTTGGCTCCTATCGGATAACTTGGGGGAGAGTGATGAGAACAAAATTGAAATTAGTATGAAGATTATGGATAAGCCAATCGTATTACGTGGCACAAGATATCAATGACATGAAAATAAAAATGAAATTTGTATTTTGTGGTTGGAAGGTCGCGTCGAAAACATAAGTGTAACGGAGAGAGTCAATGAGTGTAATACGTAAACCGTTACGAAGTTTCCAAGTCTTACAACAATCTCTTTCAACGCGTTATGAGTGGTTACCTTCGCTCACTCCAATGCCAACTATTGTCATTGAGAGCTTTCACCAATCTTTTTGTCTTTAGTCTTTACTTTGAGCATTTATTTCTTAATCTTTATTTTATTTATTATTTATCGATTTGACAAATATGTAGTCCATTTAAAAGCATCTTAGGTAATCCTACTACAAAAGGAGGATGCGCTATTTCGAATTTTCCTTTTAGGAAAATTGAACTTTATTTATTAGGAAGTTTTGGTCTAGTGTTAAAGATAAATGTTTGCCAAAAAGTTGTAAACCTTATTTGATTTACATGAGATTCGATATAGATAATACTTTATTCGATGGAGAACAAAAGAGAATGTGATATTCAACCAAAATAAAAATGAAAAAGATAAATTGACAGGGCACTCGGTCCTTTGGCCAAAGATGTAATATTGCAAGTTTTTTAGCCAAATGTTTTAAAGCTATAGTATATGTGTATGCTAAGACTAAATCAAATTATTTTTTTTTGTAAATATATCGCAAATTAATATAGCTTCATTAAATTGACAATCATACAATTATGTTATGATAACACAATTTGTTTTCAAAAATGTAGTAACATTTTTAATTATTTTCTTCTACTCGTTTCTTGTAGCAACATGCACTTTTTTTTTTTTTTTTTTTTTTAGAAACATGCANAACATGCACTTTCATTTGCTGCTACGCTTTAACTCTTTAAGTATTTACGAATGATAGATTTATGATGAGAAGAATACTATTTACTTCCACGGAAATAAGGCAGATGTTATAATTACATATATTTATTGAGGAAGAAAATAACATGAAGGAAATATTCACAAATATAATACCTTTATGATCTTTGTTTTTTATGTTTAATGTGATAATACCTTTATGATTGGTTGGGGAAGAAGAAAAAAACAGAGTTAGCTAGAGTGTATGAGAAACATAGTGAATTGAACAATAACTGAGGAACACTTTTTTTTGTTTCTTTTTGTCAATCGTAATGCATTACTAATAAGAAAGGTTTGTGGGCTTCACAGCCATTGCAAGATCCCGGCCGGTAATGCTGGAGATGCAATAACGTCACACGTATAGTACTATTTTCAAGCATAGTTTGCTAATTGATCCGCCACTTGATTTGCTATCCGGGGAGTGAACGAGCTTGGAAGAAGAAGCTAATAATTTTTATTTTTTTTTGACATAAAAAGAAGAAGAAGAAGAAGCTGAGAATAAAAAAATTGAAAATGACAGAAACATAAGTTAGAAACACAAATGGCTTAGATTTAATTTCATGATATGAGTTATACTCGCCGACTATTGTACTTAGTTTCCAATTATGTATACGATACATACAAATCTGATAAAATGTTCAAAATTATTTGATCGTATGGTTCATTCTAGATCCTCTATACTACGTACGCTCCTTCATCAAGGACTGATTTGTGGTGCAACACTTTCAGTTTTTTCAATAATATGTAATAAGATCTGAATAACTTGTATAATTCATTCATATGGAGACACGATCTCGTGAATTAGTGAAACTTGCATTGTTCATGGGACCTTTTGGCCCACAAGAAGAAGTGCTAGAATACAAAAATTTGTGTGTATGAAAAGAGATATATATATATATATTATTTATACTAGTTTGAATGGTTATATACGTTTTGGCCTCTAGAAGGCTTAAATTCCTTCACACTGTTTTCAACATTAAAACATATGAGTTCTTAAAAAGAAAATTCAAAATCTATCATGTAACACATCGGTCCTTACAATTATCTTTGTGGAGTATCGAAAAGTGCTCCCTTTGTCACGACAAATGGATCTTCTTTAGATCATTCATCAGCTATCTTGGCCAAAGTAGTCCTTACCTCGTATTTGAATGCAACACAAACAAAAAATTGAATAATAACTAGATTGACTAGAACAATCTGATGGAGAATCATGCACATGCTATCATAAGATCGATGTTACTCTTCATAAATATTTTCTTTCTTTTAAAATGCAAAAGTTTATCTAAAAATTTTGCTTTAACAACAAATTAGTCGGATATGATATAATGTTTCTATAAGATTATCGTTACGTATTTTTTCGCGAAGAAAAATAAAAATGATTTCGAACTTTATTTTTTGGTTTTAATTCAACTATACGAACGTTTAAAACAGAAATGGATATCGAGTATGTATTAAGTTAATAAATTTGAACAGAAATGGTTATACAAAAGTAAAAGCATATGTTTTTTTTTTTACAGTATTTGTTTCGTTAAAGTAACATATTATTAAATTCGACTATCCAAAAACCGACACATGTCGACGAGCTCGAAGCTTCGAGTATCTCGCTAGTCTATGAGAACATAATCTGATGTGGCAAAATGTCCCCACACGGTTTGCTTCATTGCGGCAATAACTAAGAAAAAGCTCCAAAAGAAAATTTAATTAGACACATAATCTGATTGCCAAAAAAAAAAAAAAAAAAAAAAAAAAAAAAACAACATAANAAAAAATAAATAAATAAAAGACACATAATCTTTTGTTTACTACTAAAAGCGATTCGTTTGGTTCTTTATTATAACATCTAATGATGATTAATAAAGTCTGTTAGTTAGGCTGTTAGGTGTCGCGAATTCTTGTAATTTATAATAAAACCTTAATGGAGTCGGTTATCAAATAATTTGTATTTATGCTTTTGTAGGATATACAAATATAGTATGAATAAAAGATTCGAAAATGTTTGGGTTTTAAAATAGTGTTTGGGGTTTTAAAATTACAGTGTCATACTTTTTTTTAACAATTTTTGGGTTCAGCCATGAGGTAAACTTCCTTATTCACCCATTCTTAGCTTAACCAATCAAAATAGAGTAAAATGCCACGTTATGCTATATTTAAAAATAAGTCAAAATTAAAATTAAAAAAAAAAACAAAATAGATTATGGAAACAAAATTTGTATATATATAACAACTATTTAACAAACCTAAACCGATAT
>OVAQ01001934.1:488-15041 GCA_900406345.1 Erysimum cheiri
ATCCATTACTTACCTCCAACTCCATTTGGCGGTCGATTGGCGAGTCGATTGGCTCACTCACGGGGCCCTCACTCACTGTACGACTCGAACTCCGGCTACTTCCTTCATCGTCNTCGTTTTCATGTGATTCTAGGCCTGTTTCATTCTCTCCTACATCCGCTTCTTCTTCCTTCTCTTCCTCATCCTTCTCTTCCTCATCCTTCTCTTCTTCACCTACTTCTCCGCCGCCGTCATCACCAATAGCGGAAGCTTGAACCACATTTGGGTTCTCTGCTTCTACACAGACTTCCTCGTTCGTCTCAACCGGCTCTTGCGGTTGTAGAGGTGGAACCGGCTCCCCTTCCGCCTTATCCTCTTGATTTTTCTCGCGATCAATACACTTTTGCATGTTTCTTGTCCTTGGTGCCATATTCGTTTACACCGACTTCGAGTTCTCCACCAATTTTGCTTCGCTTCTCTCCTAGTTTTTCCTTTTTTCCTAATTTCACTAGCTTTTCAAATCAAACCGTTCTCGCAATCGTGGAGACGAGAAGTCGGGAGAGAGTGTCTGATTTAGGGATTTGTTTTCTTCTTTTTTTTCCTTTTAATTAAAAAAGATCCGACTTAGATCCAATTGAATTATGGGTGGGTGGATAAAACCCAGGTATTGTTTGTAATTTCTCTAAGTTACTTTGGTTTTTTTGTAATATACTAATTTTCAGCAATTAAAATAATTCAAAACGAAATTCATTTAAAACCAAGAGTATCTGAGCTTTCCGAAAATCATTTAGGAGTATATGGGATGATTCCCCTAATGAACAGTTCGATCGCCTCGTTGAGGTAGGTCAGCTTGCATACGCTTTTGTGGCTTTACAAAATTGTTAATTTTTCCTAAGGGTGTATATAGCTAAGTGAGCTTGGGGAAATTGAATTTGGAGGTTAAATTTGTCTTGTATTTAACAATTTTCTTGATTAGATTTCTATATAAGCCTGGCTTGTTTTGGGCTTCTGAAAGTTTAGTATATGCTTTTGCGATATATGCTCAAAATGAAATTTTGGGAACTTTGTTTCTCCTTCCGAGCGGGATTTTGTAATTTTAGTGGCTTTTGAGGTTCTTGAACATATAGTNTGCCACGGCTGTTATCTCCACAAAGTTTGTGGCACTCTTTGGCCATAACTGTACTAGGTCAAGAAGTGAACATGAGAGTGTAGTGAGATATTTAATCAATCTGACTTGTTTTCTTTTACCTGTAGTATCTTCAGCATTGATATGATTTGTCCTGAAATACGCATGATTTAGTATATTTCAGAGGGTGTGAAATTCTTTGATTGTTTTGCTTTATATGTGGCAATTTTGTGGATATGCATGTTGGCTTTTTAGTGAATTTTCTGTTTCATAATTTCTCTGCACTATAATTCGGAGAACTACTAAGTTATACTTGTTGTCATGTAGTCTTCTGCTTCGAAATTGTATATTACCCTGAAAAGTAGCTGTTACTGTCTTAGCCCTAGAGCTACTTTGATTAAGTAAACCAATTTTTACTCAAATGCATGCTTAAAGGAAGAAAACGCTTCTTCTATGTCTACGCTTTCGTTCTTGTCTCTAGAGAATAGGGATTTCTATGTGTGGTCTTCTAGATGTTCATTTTATTACTTGAGGTTTATTTGTTCACAAACCAGTTCATTCGGGTTCATGAAACACTGGCAACAATCCTGAAATAATTATGCCCTTTGCGCAGCTTTCATTGACCATTGTATACATCGCTGGAGGTGTTTTCATTTCCGGTTGGATTGGTAAGTTCACCTTTGCTAAAATTAAAATCTATATAGATATAATCAAGTGTGTCCTTCTTTACTGTACTGCGATGATGCTATTATCCGTCACCATAAATAATTAATTGTCCTTTATATAGAGGTGTCTTGCTGGATACTGACTTGAGAGAGGCAGACTGCTGTGATCAGGTCAAAGTATGTTCAAGTGTTACTAAATCAGGATATGAGTTTCTTTGATACGTATGGCAATAACGGGGATATAGTAAGCCAAGTGCTAAGTGACGTCCTACTCATTCAGTCGGCTCTAAGCGAAAAAGTATGTTTATCTTTTGAATCTGGTTTCAAGTTTTGCTATTGAACATCTTTATTTTTGCAAGGAATGATACATCTTCAGGCATTTCTTTAATCAATGTGATCTTGGACATTACAGGTTGGGAATTACATTCATAATATGGCAGCATTTCTCAATGGTCTTGTTATTGGTTTTGTCAACTGCTGGGAAATTGCGCTCATTACGTTAGCCACTGGTCCTTTCATTGTTGCTGCGGGAGGCATATCAAATATATTTCTCGACAGACTTGCTGAGAACATTCAAGATGCATATGCTGAAGCAGCCAGCATTGCTGAACAGGTATTCGGATTTTTAGGTTTATGGGGAACATTACGGAGATACTGTTGATCTTTTCAAATACTGCAATTTGATTGACGAATTCTGTCGCAAGCATTAAATGAAATGTCTACGACAATGACAATGACGTTTAAGCATTGGAGTCATACCAACATTTTCTGTGACTTGTAAATATCAAAGTTGATTTTCGCTGTGCAAAGTTTGATATCTTTTACTGCTCTCTTATTTAAAATCAAAACTTGTTTTAAGTTTCAAAAATAGTAGGCAGAATCTATAGGATTAGATTGTATTTAAAGTTGGACTTTTTAGGTACTTATCTTGGGTTTAATGAGGCGGCAATCGTGAATCAAAATTCATCTCAACATATTGTCCAAGCCATAGCTTTGCTTTTATTATGCTAGAATTCATGTATAATCATTCTTAGCATCCATAACTTGGGTATTGCATATAAACTTTGATGCATAGAAATTACACGCCTGTTAGTCTGTATTATGAGTTCAAGTTCTTCATTTTCTACTGGTCCTTTTTCTGAGTTCTTCATTCTGGTTAGTTTATTGTTTCAGAACACGCCTGTGTGTATTTTCTAACGTTGAAAAGGCTTTCTTGTAAATGTGCAGGCGGTCTCTTACGTTAGGACTTTGTATGCCTTTACAAATGAAACTCTTGCAAAATATTCTTATGCAACTTCTCTCCAAGCAACTCTGAGATATGGTATATTGATTAGTCTTGTGCAAGGACTTGGACTTGGATTTACTTATGGGCTTGCTATATGTTCATGTGCTCTGCAACTTTGGATTGGTCGGTTCTTTGTTATTCATCATAGAGCAAATGGTGGAGAAATCATCACAGCCCTTTTTGTTATTATTTTAAGTGGGCTGTAAGCTTCAGATTCTACTTTTACTGCCTTTATCTATTTTCTCCAGTGTCTGGATACACATTTTTTTGCTAATTCTATTCATATTGTGCTGTGCAGGGGTTTAAATCAAGCGGCCACTAACTTTTATTCATTTGATCAAGGAAGAATTGCGGCATATAAGCTTTTTGAGATGATAAGCGTTCATCCTCTGGGACTAATCAAGAGGGAACTATTTTTGTCTGCTGTTCAAGGAAATTCCAATCTTGAGTGGATTTTACCTCACCGTTCCGGCTAAAAAAGCAGTTGCACTTGTTGGTAGAAATGGTTCTGGAAAAAGCAGCATCATTCCTCTAATGGAACGGTTTTATGATCCTACACTAGGTACTATGATGTGTGACTTCAGGTGTATCAATTTTTCAAATGATAATCATTACTTTGGATACTCACTTGCGGCGGAGACTATTAATAACTGATTAGATTTGTGGTTTTATCTTATACAGGAGAAGTGCTACTTGATGGGGAGAATATTAAAAATCTAAAATTAGAGTGGCTGAGAAGCCAAATAGGCCTGGTGACACAGGAGCCTGCTTTGCTTAGCTTGAGCATAAGAGAGAATATTGCATACGGTCATGATGCTACTCTGGATCAGATAGAGGAGGCAGCTAAAAAAGCTCATGCCCATACATTTATCAGCTCACTTGAAAAAGGANTTAATTATCCACTGAAAAATGTTAGTTATGAATCGTGTTTTTTCGTGTTTCTATTCGCATTTTATTTGTTGAAAATGACTTGTTTGTCTTCTAGGTTGGGAAGACTGGTTTAACGTTGACAGAGGAGCAGAAAATAAAACTATCGATTGCTAGAGCTGTACTCTTAGATCCAACAATTCTTTTGCTTGACGAGGTAACTGGAGGACTAGACTTTGAAGCTGAACGAGTTGTCCAAGAAGCTCTTGATCTTCTAATGTTAGGACGGTCGACCATAATAATAGCCCGACGACCAAGTCTGATAAGAAATGCTGACTATATTGCTGTAATGGAAGAGGGTCAGCTACTTGAAATGGGTACACATGATGAATTAATCAACCTTGGTAATTTGTATGCTGAGCTTCTGAAGTGTGAAGAAGCAACAAAGCTACCCAGACGGTATGATTCTCCGGCCAAGACCATATACATATCTAACAACTTGTCAAGTCTGTTGTGTTGTGAAATCCATGTGGTAGATATTTTTGTCTGGCTGCTTATTTGTAATGATCTATGGAAGGGTGGACCTTGATGATTATACGTGTTTGTGGAACTCGTTTGTCTTGCAGGATGCCAGTTAGGAACTACAATGATTCTGCTGCGTTCCAGGTTGAGAGGGATTCCTCAGCTGGCCGTGGCTTCCAAGAACCATCATCGCCCAAGATGGCCAAGTCTCCATCTCTTCAGAGAGGTCATAATGTTTTCCGTTCCCAGGAAGTGTGCTTTAACAGTGAAGAATCCCCCAATGATCATAGCCCTACACCAGAGAAAATGGGAGAAAATGGCTCGTCATTGGATGTTGGTGATAAGGAACCAACCATCAAAAGACAAGATAGTTTCGAGATGCGGTTACCAGAACTACCAAAAATTGACGTTCAGTGTCCACGACGTCAGAAATCAAATGGTTCAGATCCAGAGTCCCCTATATCACCCCTTTTGATATCAGATCCCCAAAATGAGCGCTCCCATTCACAGACTTTTAGCCGCCCTCTTGGTCATTCGGATGACACGTCAGCAAATGTTAAGATGGCCAAGGACGGTCAACACAAGGAATCACCTTCATTTTGGAGGTTGGCACAGCTTAGTTTTCCAGAGTGGCTATATGCTGTATTAGGGAGTATTGGTGCAGCCATCTTTGGTTCTTTCAATCCTCTTCTAGCTTATGTTATTGCATTAGTAGTGACGACATACTATACGAGCACGGGTAGCCACCCACATATTTTTTCTTTTTCTTTTTTTGACATCACATAACTAAAATTAATATCAAATCATTTACACCTATTTTTTTATATTAAAAAAAAAAAAGATTACACTTACACTACACCATCTCACGTTATGACTCCGACAGTATGTGATGCATGCATTTTTGGCATACCAAAATTTCATCGACCCAAATTAGATGTGCAGACCCATTTTAAGAAGTCTATCGATAAAATTGCGCGTAACCAATAAAATATAAAGGATCAGTTAGTTGAATCTAAATCTCAACTCGCCCCATGAACCCGTCTGCCGTTTTAAACGACGTGGTTTTAGTCTACGGAATTTAAAAAAAAAACACTCGTGGATACCTAGAACACAATAGAATAAAACCCATATAAAATTCAATATAAATAGAACCCGTCCATTTTGAGTCCGCGGTTTTTAATTTAGTGCCGAAAATCCGATTTTGGATACCCGCTGAGTTTTAATTAACTTTATCATTCACATCTCTAGATATAGCTAGTCTCGAGAATTTGGCTCTAAAAAATAAAAATCATAAAAATTATGAGAGAAGTCTTGAACCGGCCTCCTTCTCTTATGCATTTTGACCCATCAGATGCCAGATGGCTGGATGGACTAATGTAGTTTAATATAGTGCATTCCCCTTTGAATATTTATTAGATTTGAAGCTCAAAACCCAAGTTTTACTTGCGTGGATCCATGGTCGGTTATATGTCAACATTTAAAATTATTGGATTTTTGGATACATGCTATTTTAATTCACCAATTATTATAAATTTTTTATGGATGTCCATCTATACTAGTACTAGAGAACGATCACATATATCACAAAAATCATAAAATCTGAGTTGACTCCATATATCGATGACAATTTTACTACTTGCAACCATTTGGATTGCCCCAAAAACTGGAAAGATAGTGAATACGATGAAGACAAAATGTCAATATGTCCATCATAGGATGTACGTATACGTATTAGCTTTTATATAATAATCAAAAAATATATAGAAGTGTGTTTAACAATAAAAGTAGCATGATCAGCGCCGAGGATTCAGTTTTATAAAAACCAAAAAATCCGTACGTACTATAAACGTACTTTTCTTTTAAACCTCTCGGCAGCAAATTCAAAACACCTCAGAATACAATAACCATGGAGGAACACAAACCAGACATGCTCTCGAGCCTACCAATAGAGCTTCTCCTCTATATCATCGGCTTCCTCCCTTTCGAATCCGCAAGACTTACCCCTTTCGTTTCTACACGGTTTAGGTCCGTCTGGAACCAAGCCTTACTCGTCGCTCACAGCCACAACGGCTCCATCAAAGACATATTTCACGCTGTCTCTCGTTTCATCAACAACTTCGACGAAGACGACCCGTCTAAAAACACTCGGAAACTGGAGTTACACGTTGACAAGTCAACTTTCGTATCCACTATTCTCGCACCTCATAACGTCATGCATATGCGCTTCTTCTTCTCTGATGGTTCTAAGAAAGAAGAAAGCTTTTGCTGGCGTCTTGAGATCAACGATCAGATCCCAAGACCCGTCGACTTAAGTGGTTTCTTAGTGAAGACGCTTTGTTTAGACTCGGTGAATTCGTTAACCCACGAGGTCGTTTCCTCCATGGTTTTGGAATTTTCTTTCCTTGAGAGCCTCAAGATTTGTGGTAGCAAGGGATTGACTTCTCTCACTATTGATTCACCAACTAAGCTTCTTCACTTATCCATCTTGGGTTGCCCCAAGCTGAGATATCTCGATATCAGATCAATTAAGCTTAAAACCCTTCATTTCCAGGGATTTCTACCTTTGATCAAGATCCATGAATATTTCAACTTGACCAATGCGATTTTCGACGTAAGACAAGGCCCAAGCGTTTACAACAATGCTTTAGACATCGATCCTCTCTTGCTTATAATCAAGAACTCTCAATCTCTTACACTTTGCAGATGGATGTTTGAGGTAACAAAAATAATCTTTCTATCGTTCATTTTACGATTTATGTGATTCTATTATCTAGTTTGCAACACTAATTGATTATTTAGATTTAGGACCAGGTTCTTACAACTGTTTTTGTTTATAGGAACTAATCAAACCGTCCATATCATCTTCTTGGAAATCATTCCAATTCTACAAGTTGCAAGATTTACGTTGGATCGATAACTCGATGAACCAAGAAAACATTAATTTCCTGATCTCTTTTCTCAAACTTTGCCCTTCAATCGAGCGCCTCTTCATTACTGTAAGTGTCAAACACCTAATTAATGTTCACGCCTTTTTGGGGGTTCTTTGTGCTAATACCTTTGTCTATTGGGAAGATTGATTCGAATACTTATAGTTCAAAAGAAGAAGTTCGTGCTAATGCTGACCATGCGAGTGAGCATGCAAGAGTACTAAGGAGCCTTAAGCTGGTCAATTTGGAAGGATTCAAGAGTGAAGACGATAATAATCAACTGATATTGGCTCTACAGCAGATAGTCAATATCGATCAGCCTCTGCTTGTGTTGTCCTCGTTTTCTTGAGATCGACCCCGATTTGGAAGGGGAATGACAAAATATGTATGTCTAAAGATACACGCATGAACATGCTTTTGATTAATCTGCTGCTGTCATTTTAACGCGTGGATTCCTATTTCTTGCTGTAGAAGAAACCTAAAATAAAATCTAAGTTTGGCTTCGTACGTAGGATTATTAGCCGATTAAAGCTTGTTCACCAGTATGTCTTATTCTAATATATACTATGATAAATGAATTCAATACAACTTTAGTTTGATTTTCGCATGTATATGTGTATGATCGTGATAAGAGTAGTATCAATTGATATATAATAATTAATGATTCTCGTACATTTGCAACTTTAACCTATAATGTCCAAATATATGGTTTAGGTGAAATATCATTTTAAACCATGTGCATGTCATCTTTATTTGACCTGTTCAACAAAAGCATGTGTGGAAACTTCATCTGTCAACCAGAGAAAAAGCGTGCATTACAAGTTATTCTAAATCGATTTATCAACGCTAAACCAACTAAATCATTTTGATTAAATCATCAAATTTTGGTCGTAGGACTTAGTAACGAAAATATTTGCCTCGGAAAAATAGTGCTGAGGAACTATTTTTCTAAAACTTAGCTCACGAGTAGCTAAAATTCTCCAATTTCTTTTCTTTGAAAGCTTTGAAAGAGTTGGCTAGGTTCAGAGTTAGAGTACTGGCTGCGTGTAGAGAATTACATTTATCTTCTTTCGATTTACGTCGCAATAAATATTTGAACTTCTCTCCAAAACTCAGATATAAAACAAAACAGATGCTTAATAAAAATTTGCAAAATAATTGGAATGAAAAAGATGCTCAGTAGAAGGAAATAGGTAGCAACGGAATGAACGATGCGGAAACCAAACGAATTAATGAAATATCATGTTTCTTTCCATTTCGATTTTATATTTGAGATCAGAACGAATATTTCCACAATCAAAATATGTTTAGAAAGAAAAAATTAGACGTCCTTCAACGAATGATATGATGACACATAACGTGTACAAAACGATCACTCTAACAATAATCTTGTGGCCAAACATGTTTTGGACAGTTGCACACCACCAACCCCAAATGGCTCAGACAGGCCTGGTGGTATAAAACTTTTAGAGGACACTCAAACAGAGACATTCAAGTATATCAAATGTTATACTGTATAAAACATGCTGAAGAATGGATATATAACACAATAAACTCATTTCGTGTTTACAACATATATTACAAAAATCAATGGACTACACCATATTATTAGATAAACAATTATACTTGACTGACTACCTACAACTAGAAAGAACAAAAAATTGTGTATAAAAAAGACTATTTCATCAAATTTATCAACAATAGACATGTTTTAAAACGCATAATCTCAATTATAAAGGTCTAGTTCCAATCAAACTATAAAATATGTGCAGTTTTGCTAAAGAGAGAAAAAGGTGGGGAATTAGCAAAAAGGGAACAGATCAAATGCACTGGCAGAAAAAGAAGCTCCATGCTGCCTCAATGATACCTGCCCCCACTGGGTAATGCTAATCTCACTTGTAGTAGCACTCTTCTCTTTCATCACCCGCACTTGTTCACAGCTGTTGTTGCATTCTTCATGGCACACCAACCAACCTAAGCACATTTCTCAAGTTTTTTTTTTTACAATCTTTTCATTTGCCATTTACTATTTTTAGGTATTTCATTTGTAATTTGGTACTAATGATATATTGGTACATCTTTTATCAAGACTTTTTATGTAACTAATGATTAGTCTTTGCTATTTCGGATAGGTTTAGTCTTATATGTCTTGTTATTTAACTTTGAGTTATAAGTACAAGAAAAATTTCATCGAACGAAATTCTCGTGAATATATATATGGTTTGGTTGGAGCACGAATAATGTAACTTTTAAGACAAGAAAATTTGAAACAATTCAGTAATGTCAATTAACTCGACAACCACCTTTATGTACAATTTTACAGTGGATACGACGTTGGTAAAAGTTGGGGATATCACTAGAGTTGACAGTTTGATCTGTCACGGTTCTTTAAGCCTGTCGACCTTACTTACGATTAACCGGCGGTTCATACGCATACTTGTTTTACAAATTAGTGATCATATACTTTAGTGCTAAACTACAAACTAGAAATAAATTTCAGTAACAATTAAAAACTTAGAAGAAAGAAAAGTTAGAAAACTAATTTAAAGCAGAGACTAATTTAAACGAAGAATACCTAAAACTCGTCGCCGTAGTTGACCGTTAGCAGCCTCCCCGGTGCATATTATTATATATTTTTTTTTAATTATCATGAAAAAACATTTATTATTATTTTTGTTAAGAAAAAAAGAATCTGTGTAACATCAGGTGACACACACATACACAAAGACTTGTCTGTTTTTCACTTTTTTTAAGTCTTTGACCCATTTTCAGATTTTTTTCTTCTAATCCCAAAAACTAAAATAAATACAATTTGTATTTTGAAAAAAATCAATCAAATCCAAATAAAGAGGAACAAAATAAAAAAAATATCACCGGAAACGATTTTATCGCTGATTCCAAGACTTTTCAATCTCTAAAGCTTTGAAGCAGATCCGGTGGAAGAAATTCAAAATCAAGCAAAGCAGAATCCAAAGAATCCTAAAAGCTAGGGTTTCTTAATCACTAGACGGAGGTGATACAATTCCCCCGTCGTAAGCTAAAAGATGATGATTTCCAGAGGTTTGTTCGGTTGGTCTCCGCCGCATATACAACCGTTAACTCCGGTTTCTGAGGTTTCTGAGCCTCCTGAGTCTCCATCTCCTTACCTCGATCCTGGTGCTGAGAACGGTGGTACGGGAACGGCGGCGCAAGCTGAGGATGACGAAGAGATGGAGGAGCCTGAGGAGATGGAGCCTCCTCCTGCTGCTGTTCCTTTCTCTCAGCTTTTTGCTTGTGCTGATCACTTTGATTGGGTGCTTATGGTTTTTGGATCCCTAGCTGCTGCTGCTCATGGTACTGCGCTTATTGTCTACTTGCATTACTTCGCCAAAATTGTTCAGGTCCTTGCGTTACCCACTGAATCGGATCAGTTCGATCGACTCGTTGAGGTAGGTCAGCTTGCATACGCTTTTGTGGCTTTACAAAATTCTTAATTTTTCATGAGGGTATATATAGTAGCTAAGTGAGCTTGGGGGAAATGGAATTTGGAGGTTAAATTTGTCTTGTAATTTACAATTTTCTTGATTAGATTTCTATATAAGCCTGTCTTGTTTTGAGCTTCGGAAAATTATATACTTTTGCGATATTTGCTCAAAACGAAATTTTGGAACTTTGTTTCTCCTTCCGAGCGGGATTTTGTAGTTTTAGTGGGTTGCCATATTAGGTGGATATGCATGTTGGCTTGTTAGTGAATTTTCTGTTTCATAATTTCTCTGCACTATAATTCGGAGAACTACTAAGTTATACTGGTTGTCATGTAGTCTTCTGCTTCGAAATTGTATATTACCCTGAAAAGTAGCTGTTACTGACTTAGCTGTAGAGGCTACTTTGATTGAGTAACCTTATTTTTTACTCAAATGCATGCTTAAAAGAAGGAAACGCTTGTTCTAAGTCTATGCTTTCGTTCTCGTCTCTAGAGAATAGGGATTTCTATGTATGGTCTTCTAGATGTTCATTTTATTACTCGAGGTTTATCTGTTCTCAAACCGGTTCATTCGGATTCATGAAACACTCGCAACAATCCTGAAATAATGTGCCCGTTTAAGTCAATTATTCCCTTTGTGCAGCTTTCGTTGACCATTGTATACATCGCTGGAGGTGTTTTCATTTCCGGTTGGATTGGTAAGTTCACCTTTGCTAAAATCTATATAGATATAATCTCAAGTGTGTCCTTCTTTACTGTACTGCGATGATGCTATTATCTGTCACCATAAATAATTAATTGTCCTTTATATAGAGGTGTCTTGCTGGATACTGACTGGAGAGAGGCAGACTGCTGTGATCAGGTCAAAGTATGTTCAAGTGTTACTAAATCAGGATATGAGTTTCTTTGATACGTATGGGAATAACGGGGATATAGTAAGCCAAGTGCTAAGTGACGTCCTACTCATTCAGTCGGCTCTAAGCGAAAAAGTATGTTTATCTTTTGAATCTGGTTTCAAGTTTGCTATTGAACATCTTTATTTTTGCAAGGAATGATACATCTTCAGGCATTTCTTTAACCAATGTGATCTTGGACATTACAGGTTGGGAATTACATTCATAATATGGCAACATTTATCAGTGGTCTTGTTATCGGTTTTGTCAACTGCTGGGAAATTGCGCTCATTACGTTAGCCACTGGTCCTTTCATTGTTGCTGCGGGAGGCATATCAAATATATTTCTCCACAGACTTGCTGAGAACATTCAAGATGCATATGCTGAAGCAGCCAGCATTGCTGAACAGGTATTCAAATTTTTAGGTTTATGGGGAACATTACGGAGATACTGTTGATCTTTTCAAAATACTGCAATTTGATAAACGAATTCTGTCGCAAGCATTAAATGACATGTCTCCGACAATGGCAATGATGTTTAAGCATTTGAGTTATACCAAAATTTTCTGTGACTTGTAAATGTCAAAGTTGATTTTCTCTGTGCAAAGTTTGATATCTTTAACTGCTCTCTTATTTAAAATCAAAACTTGTTTTAAGTTTCAAAAATAGTAGGCAGAATCTATAGGATTAGATTGTATTTAGACAAGTCGGAGTTTTTAGGTTACTTATCTTGGGTTTAATGAGGCAGCATTCGTGAATCAAAATTCATATCAACATATTGTCCAAGCCGTAGCTTTGCTTTTATTATTCTAGGATTCATGTATAATCATTCTTAGCATCCATAACTTGGGTATTGCATAAACTTGGATGCATAGCAATTACACTCCTGTTAGTCTGTCTTATGATTTCAATTTCTTCATTTTCTACTGGTCCATTTTCTGAGTTCTTCATTCTGGTTAGTTGATGGTGTGTATTTTCTAACGTTGAAAATGCTTTATTGTAAATGTGCAGGCAGTCTCTTACGTTAGGACTTTGTATGCCTTTACAAATGAAACTCTTGCAAAATACTCTTATGCAACTTCTCTCCAAGCAACTCTGAGATATGGTATATTGATTAGTCTGGTGCAAGGACTTGGACTTGGATTTACTTATGGGCTTGCTATATGTTCATGTGCTCTGCAACTTTGGATTGGTCGGTTCTTTGTTATTCATCATAGAGCAAATGGTGGAGAAATCATCACAGCCCTTTTTGCTATTATTTTAAGTGGGCTGTAAGCTTCCGATTCTACTTTTACTGCCTTTTTCTTTTCTCCAGTGTCTGGATACACATTTGTTTTGCTAATTGTATTCATATTGTGCTGTGCAGGGGTTTAAATCAAGCGGCCACTAACTTTTATTCATTTGATCAAGGAAGAATTGCGGCATATAGGCTTTTTGAGATGATAAGTCGTTCATCTTCTGGGACTAATCAAGAGGGAACTATTTTGTCTGCTGTTCAAGGAAATATTGAGTTTCGGAATGTATATTTCAGCTACTTGTCAAGACCTGAAATTCCAATCTTGAGTGGATTTTACCTCACCGTGCCGGCTAAAAAAGCTGTTGCACTTGTTGGTAGAAATGGTTCTGGAAAAAGTAGCATCATTCCTCTAATGGAACGGTTTTATGATCCTACACTAGGTACTATGATGTGTGATTTCAGGTGTATCAATTTTTCTTAATAATCATTACTTTGGATACTTACTTGCGGCGGAGACTATTATTAACTGATTAGATTTGTGGTTTTATCTTATACAGGAGAAGTTCTACTTGATGGGGAGAATATTAAAAATCTAAAATTAGAGTGGCTGAGAAGCCAAATAGGCCTGGTGACACAGGAGCCTGCTTTACTTAGCTTGAGCATAAGAGAGAATATTGCATACGGCCGAGATGCTACTCTGGATCAGATAGAGGAGGCAGCTAAAAAAGCTCATGCCCATACATTTATCAGCTCACTTGAAAAAGGATATGAAACTCAGGTAACTATCCACTGAAAAATTGGTAGTTATGAACAGTTTTTTTGGTGTTGTTATTCGCATTTTAATAGTTGAAAATGACTTGTTTGTCTTCTAGGTTGGGAAGACTGGTTTAACGTTGACAGAGGAGCAGAAAATAAAACTATCGATTGCTAGAGCTGTACTCTTAGATCCAACAATTCTTTTGCTTGACGAGGTAACTGGAGGACTAGACTTTGAAGCTGAACGAGTTGTCCAAGAAGCTCTTGATCTTCTAATGTTAGGACGGTCGACCATAATTATAGCCCGACGACTAAGTCTGATAAGAAATGCTGACTATATTGCTGTAATGGAAGAGGGTCAGCTACTTGAAATGGGTACACATGATGAATTAATCAACCTTGGTAATTTGTATGCTGAGCTTCTGAAGTGTGAAGAAGCAACAAAGCTACCCAGACGGTATGATTCTCCAGCCAAGACCATATACATATCTAACAACTTGTCAAGTCTGTTGTGTAGTGAAATTCATGTGGTAGATTTTTTTGTCTGGCTGCCTATTTGTAATGATCTATGGAAGGGTGGACTTTGATGATTATACGTGTTTGTGGAATTCGTTTGTCTTGCAGGATGCCAGTTAGGAACTACAATGATTCTGCTGCGTTCCAGGTTGAGAGGGATTCCTCAGCTGGCCGTGGCTTCCAAGAACCATCATCGCCCAAGATGGCTAAGTCTCCATCTCTTCAGAGAGGTCATAATGTTTTCCGTTCCCAGGAAGTGTGTTTTAACAGTGAAATATCCCCCAATGATCATAGCCCTACACCAGAGAAAATGGGAG
>OVAQ01001935.1:2108-17143 GCA_900406345.1 Erysimum cheiri
GACGCAACCTAATTTAGCTGTCTAAATTTCAAAACAATAATGTAGTCGTATCATAATTTCGACCATGTCCCCGACTTCACTCTAATAAACTAAGTCCTCGCATACATTACATCCAGAAACTTTCAGATATTTAACACGTTAGTTGCATATATATGCGATATGAGATAATGTATATCTATTATTATTAATCAAACTAAACTAGATTAAAAGCTAAAGTTCAAAATTTGTAAACGTATTTCCGATTGAATTTCAAATAGTCTACTAAATACGTAGAAAATTGTGTATTTTTAATATTTTAAGCTTCTATAACAATGAACAGTGCTCGAATTAAATTGCAATGGAAAGATTATACTATTGGTTTCTCGGTCTACAAAGATTTGACAAACCGAATTAAACTTAACAATAATATTTAGTCAACCAATGTAGTTCAAAACCAACACAGATTAGCTCAACGGTTTAAACTGTGACTACGATCTTCTAACACACAAGAAACAGACTATACTAACTCCTTGCCAAAAAAAGNTCCTCCTTGAATTCGAAGAAGGGGAGAGATATAGAGAGAACACGTAAATAAATTGGATATGTTTAAAAGTTGGATTCTGTTAGAGAATTTCTTCGGATCCCTTTTGTGGTTGCGGTGGAGACCCCACTCCTTAGTTTTCACTTTTCACACTTTGACAGTTACGTTCTTTCTCAATTTTTGTTTTTATTCGTCGTGATCGTAATACCTATATAATACTCAATTTTTACTTGGTGCATATAAAATGTTACTACTCATGTTGAAACACATTATTTCAAGCCATGCGAGAAGAATATATATGATTCTTTTTTCTTACGAGCCATAAATTACGGTCAGCTCCATGATAATTACCAGGGTTTTTAGAAGATGTATTAAAATGAGAGTCAAAATGGTTCAACTACTTTTTAATAAGCACTAATCAGTAATCAATGCTCCAATTGCATGCTACTAATGCTATTCCGTCATCACTTTAGCAATAATGACAGCTAAAAGCGTGCAATAATATCGATTACATAAATAAATCACTCAATTTCGTTCTGTAGGCAGTTTAGTACTACTATCTATAAGTTCAATTTTAATTCACTGATTTAAAATAGTCGAGTTGGAAAACTGAACAATTCAGTCTCAAACCACAAACTGACTGATATGTTTCGAGTTATAACAATATTTATAAAATTTGATAAGATATTAACTTTTACGACTACATAAATACATAAAGTTTATTCATAACTGAAACTTTTTTATTCTTTATTTTATTTTTTGAAACATCAATAGTTCATGCTATATATAAAAAATTCATAGTTTATTCTCACTTTGTAATGTTCATTAGAATTTTCTTCTATTTAATAGAATGATCAAATTACACATGGCTAATATACATATTTTCATATATAATTCTCCAAACTATACTATAGTCATAAAAAACAACTTATAAAAGCAAAAGTTTTAAACTAGAAAAGACTGTTTGCCAAAAAAAAAAAACTAGAAAAGACTAAAAGTTGAATAGTTTGGGTTTTGTGTAGATTAGAAAGCTAATGGGCTTCACAATAAAAGGCCCAAATTAGTATTGTCACGTAACTTTCACCGTCTCACGTGTTCATATCTAAACCCCTACTCTTTACGCAGAACTTGGAACAAACGTCACCACTGATCCGAGTGACTCGGGTCGGTCCGAGGCAAATTACTCGGTTCATAGTAATTCAATTTCACCAGATTGAAACCGAAACCGGTTTAATTATTAGTACATCGTCTCGCTCTGATTTAGGGTTTATGTAAGATTTTAACTTTTTTGTTGAGAAATTCATCTCTCTGCCAACGGACGCCACGACTCGGGGCCAGCCAAAGATTCTCAAAGCTCCGTTAAACATTTTGACAACTTTCGAGCGCAAATCAGCAGCTAAAAATGGTTGCAGCCGGCAAAGAATCTTCCTCGACGGCGAAGAGGAACAAGAGAAATCATAAGAGAAAGCGGGAGGAGGATTTCGAACGTATAGATTCACTACCGTGGAGTGATTCTATACCTATCGGAGAAGACGACGAGGGAGAAACTTTCTCCACTCTATTCGCAGGGTCAGGCCAGCTCGACGGAGGTAATTAAATTTGGGTTTTTTAATGTGAATTGTTTTGGTAAATTTTTTGCAAGTCATGTTTTTTAGGTAGCTCTGCTTCTAAGATTTGTCTTGGAAACAAACATTTATCTCAAGTTTGTGTCTGAGTCATTGCTTCTCCTTGTCAGTTCACTGAAAGTCTGAAACTTTATACTTTGTTTGGGAAGGTTTTCTTTCACTTGAGGAGATTGATGAAGCTGATTACAATCTAGACCTTCCTACGATTGAAAGTGAAATAACAGAGGAAGGGTTGAAGAAGTCTAAGAAACAAGCTCCAGAAATCGATGATGACGAGACTGTGGATGAGATCATTGAAGGCGAAGAAGAAGAAGANGAAGAAGAAGAAGATGAAGATGGAGAAGGAGAAGGAGAAGGAAGGGAAGACGAGGATACCGAGGAGAGTCGTAAGATAAAAGAGAAGAAAACTAAGAAGAATAAGGAGAAGAAGAAGGAGAAGAAGAAGAAGAAGCAGAAGAAGATTAAGGAGGCCGAAAAGGATCAGGAATCTTCTGCTGGTTAGTACACCATATACTCTTTTGTTTTTACATTTAGGTGCAAAAGAGGTAACCATTACTCGGTACTCGGTATATAACAGTTTTTCTTAAGGATATTAAGATTCGGCAAGGAATACCATAGCTTGTTGATTGTCTTTTAGTGGTATCATAAACTAAAAACTCTGTGGTAGATAGATTTGGCAAGGATAACATCTGCTTCTATCAAACTAGCTTCATTTTAGAACCAGCTGAATGAAAAATTTGTCTGCTTATCTTTTAAGCTTAGCAATTGAATTTCTTATGTTCGGCCATTTTCACGTGAGCTGGAAACTATTGAATATTTCAAACTATCCCTAGTTAACTTAAGTTCATTTATGCACTACTTTATGCCTTTCTTTGAGGGTTGTTATTCTGTCACCAAATTCTTGTCCATCCAACTTTAGTCAAATTATAATGATAGTTCATCATTTGTAGCAGTTAGCTGTGATGAGGATAACAAAGAAGAGGAGCAAGTTGAGGAAGAAGAGATTCCTCCGGAATTTAGTGCATGGGGTGCAATGAGACTTCATCCACTACTCATGAAGTCAATATACCACCTCGGATTCAAGGAGCCGACAGAAATCCAGAAGGCTTGTTTTTCTGTTGCAGCATATCAGGGAAAGGTTGGATGACCACCTTTATTTTCTATCAATAAACTACATTTTATTGATGTATGGTTCATATTTGGACGACAGGATGTTATTGGAGCTGCGGAGACGGGATCTGGAAAGACTCTTGCTTTTGGGTTGCCTATACTGCAACGCCTCTTAGATGAACGGGAAAAGTTTGGTAAAATGCTTGCATTAAAGGGAGAGGAAGCGAAGAAATATACTGCAGATGGCTATTTACGAGCTCTAATCATCACTCCAACTAGGGAACTTGCTCTACAGGTATCCTTTACTATCATCAAATTGCTTCTTTTTTCACTTGTGGGTGGGGTCATACGGAAGTTATGAACTACAATTCCAACTTTTCTCTTATTCCAGGTGACGGATCATCTTAAGAATGCTGCCAATAATCTCGGCGTCAGGGTCGTTCCTATTGTTGGTGGGATGTCATCAGCAAAGCAGGAAAGACTTCTGAAAGGGAAACCCGAAATAGTTGTTGGAACTCCAGGAAGGTTATGGGAACTTATGTCGGCTGGAGAAAAGCATCTTGTAGAGGTACGTAATGCATAATTGTGGAGTAAACGAATTGTGTGCTTCTTTTAGTCTGGTATTTTGCTTTTACATTATCCGAGTCTGGTGTAGTTATTGGATTTGTGTTTAAATGCAGTAATCAGTTTGTGAGCTATACTGTTTCCTTGAAAATGATTTGTAAGAATGTCTGCTAATTAAGGCATGTGTAAAATGTTAATTACTATTTAGTTATTCTTAGAAACTGTCTAAATGGTTCTGTCTTTTTCTGATCCTCTTTTGCAGCTGCATTCCTTGTCTTTCTTTGTGCTGGACGAGGCTGATCGCATGGTTGAAAGTGGGCATTTCCGGGAGCTGCAGTCTATAATAGACTTGCTTCCAGTGACAGATAAACCAAATGAAGGGACAATGCAAACTGTGCAGAGTAGTGACACAGTTTCCAACGTCCCAAAGAAGAAAAGACAAACTTTTGTTTTCTCAGCTACCATAGCACTGTCTTCGGATTTCCGTAAAAAGCTAAAGCGTGGTTCCTCGAAGTCAAAGCAGTCATCATCTGGGGAAGTTAATTCTATTGAGGTTTTATCTGAACGAGCTGGAATGAGAGATAGTGTTGCCATCATTGATCTGACAACTGCAGCTATCTTGGCACCAAAGATTGAAGAATCTTTTATTAAGTAAGTACTATATTATGCTTATGTACCTCTGAAGCATTTAATTTGAGTGTTAATAAGTAATGTTTTATTGCTTGGAGGACACCATGCTTCTACTCATTATCTTCTTTAAAATCATCCAGCATCTTTGATGGTACTTAGTTTCTTTGTCTATCTCGGTATTCTTAGTATTAATATCTTATAACAAACTACAGGTGCGAAGAGGACGAAAAAGATGCCTACTTGTATTATATTTTGAGTGTCCATGGGCAAGGGCGGACAATTGTTTTCTGTACATCAGTGGCAGCTTTGCGGCATATCTGTGCGCTTTTAAAGATTCTTGGACTTGATGTTTGCAAACTCTACTCAGATATGAAGCAGCGAGCTCGGTTGAAGGTTCAACTTTCGATTGCTCATTGTCCGCATGACTCTTTTGCTACAATACTCAGATATCATTTCGTTATATTCTGAGTTCATGGGTGCTTCGAAACACACATATTTGCTTGATATGTGACTTAGCATCTTTTCCTTTCCACCCTCTTTATTTGTCACAGGCAATCGACCGTTTCCGTGCAAGCGAAAATGGAATCCTCCTAGCAACAGATGTTGCAGCAAGGGGAATTGATATTAAGAATGTCCGAACTGTTATTCACTACCAACTTCCACATTCGGCAGAAGTAAGCTGAGACTGACTCTAAGTTTTCTAGTTTTTCATTGATAACGTTTCTACTAGCTCTGAGCTTTTTTATCCATATAGGTATATGTACATAGAAGTGGGAGGACTGCTAGAGCATTCGCAGATGGATGCAGTATAGCTTTGATTGCGCCATCTGATTCATCAAAGTTTTACACGTTATGCAAGTCATTCTCTAAGGTATATATATTTCATGCTCCCAAACCAAATTTTAGTTATCCTCAAAAGTTAGTTTTTCATAAAGAAAAACACTGAGTTGGGTAATGCTAAAGTAGGTATTTTTACTTCAGTTTGCCGACTTTCCTGCTTAAGGTTCCTTTGTTTGTGCTTACAGGAAAGCGTAAAATTATTCCCTTTGGATAGCTCTTATATGCCAGCTGTGAGGAAGCGATTATCTCTAGCACGTCAAATAGACCAGATTGAGCGGAAAGGCTCGCGGGTATTTCCTCCATCAGTATACTGAATGTACTTGTATCCTATGGTTTTGTTGTGATAGCACCAGGGTGTGACAATTTGGAAATAAATGCAGGAAGTCCAAGTTTCTATTATTGTCATGTTTAATTCATGATGTATCTGAAAATATATTAACCCTGAAATTTTTCGTTGGTGCTCTTCGTAGTAGCTTCAGTCACTGCCCTCAGCTGGATGCTTTTTAACTCTTATTGTCTACTTAACTTTCAACTTTGTCATTAATTTGTCGTTGTCTGCTATCCAGGAGAAAGCAGACAGGACCTGGCTGGAAAAACATGCTGAAGCGATGGAACTTGAATTGGACGATGACGAAAGTGAAGAGGAAAGAGTGGACAATGTCAGGCAGAGAAAAGCGACCTCATCACAACTTACTAAGCTACAGGAGGTTTGTCACTACTACTCAGAATAAAAGTTCTCCTGAATCACGAAATATTAGTTTCCCTTAGAAAATCGTATAACGAATTAAATCTAGACGTCTGGTTCAATCCGCAGCAACTTAGCTCGCTCTTATCACATCCGATGCAGCCCAAGAAATTTTCAGGCCGTTACTTTGCTGGGGTAAATTTTCTTCCTCTTTATCTTTTTTTTTGGTCACAGCCTCCATATCCCGCATTAAAAAAGAAAAGCTTTAGCCATTCTAGCTCTCTTCAAAACAGAAGGTCCTGCTATACAGGAGATTTATCAATATCTTTTTGTCCCAGGCTGGTGTGTCGACTGTTNCGCATTAAAAAAGAAAAGCTTTAGCCATTCTAGCTCTCTTCAAAACAGAAGGTCCTGCTATACAGGAGATTTTATCAATATCTTTTTGTCCCAGGCTGGTGTGTCGACTGTTTTGCAGCATCAGTTTGCTGAGCTAACCAAACAAAAACAATCACAAATGCAAACTGGTGGAGATAAAAAGAAGAGAAAACTTGTTGTCATTAACCAGAATTGCATCGAACCTCTTGAAGCCCTTCGTGCTGGTGATAACGAGGTACTTAGTTTTCGGCTCTCTCTCCCAATACCTGCTTCATTTCATATCACATTTTTAGCCTTACCTTGATGACCCATTATTGGAAATATGGGTGTGGCTTTTTGGATAATCTTTCTTCAAGGATCGATCGTTCTTAGTTGCTGAGACGGTGTGAACTATTCCTAGTCTGCATGACCATATCTGATGAATGATGTTGTTNATTTTTAGCCTTACCTTGATGACCCATTATTGGAAATATGGGTGTGGCTTTTTGGATAATCTTTTTTCAAGGATCGATCGTTCTTAGTTGCTGAGACGGTGTGAACTATATTCCTAGTCTGCATGACCATATCTGATGAATGATGTTGTTGCTTTGTTCAGGTGATGAGCATGAAAGGTCAGAGTGCAGAAAAGAGGCGTGATATAGCGAGCTTGAGGAAGAAAAGAAAGGAAGAGAAGATAGGTATATATTTTTATAAGTCTGATCTAATCAATAACTTGCTATCACTGATGTGTGTGTGCGCTTATTTGTGCCCTGTAGTGGGACAAGTTGAAACTTAAACAGATGTTCATGATCTTGCTGTGTTGTACATTTGTCAGGTCGGCGTGATCAGCGAAGGGACCAGAAGAAAAAGAGAAAACTAATGGCTTCTTCTTAAGTATGTCTTTTTCCAAAATTTTGTTTGTCCAATCAGATTTTGACCTGTTATAAACCATAAATTGTAAACTAGTTCGTCTTCGTCACTCTCTTTTTATCTTAATTAAACGGTTCCATCTCCCAAATCCTTTGATCAACTAGCTCGTCTCATGATAATAAGATTATACTCGTCAAGAAGCAAGTATTTCTAGTAATGAAGTTATTTTAGATGTTGTCAAAATACTAATAATATACATTCAATTCTAATTATCTCTGGGAAGAAAAACATATAGTATATGCTTTACTCAAAACTTGGAAATTGGGCAATCACACTAATAATCGGAAGTCTCAGATTTTTGCGAATCCATACACTAAAAAGCCTAAATACTACAGTAGTTCATAGCCTTTTTAAAAACTGTTATAACGCCGAAAAAATATAAAATAAAAATAACAACTGGTATTACGCCTACTGATTTGATTTAAGAATCTCATTTACAAAACAGCACAAGCTATCACAACTTTACAATCCAATATTAAAATAAAAGATGTCAACTAAGTTAACTGACATCAAACTACTTTTACCTTTGAATCTGATCTGAACTTGAGTTATTAGCTGCCGATGAACTAGACGGCCGCCCATTCTCGGTCCCTGCTTTATCTGAACCAGCCGCGACGCCAACACCCCATCTTCTAGAAAGTTCTGATGGTTCAATCACTTTAACCGAACCATCAGAGAGTCCAACGGCTAATTGATTCGGTTCTTGTGGATGAGATGTGATCACCTGTGGAATGATCGGTGCACTATCACAGAAAAACAAAACACGATTAGTCAAAGAAATAAATGGTCACATTAGAATATAGCTTCAAATGAAGTTATAGGTTACCTGTTGGGTGTTGGTTGAGGCATGTAAGCTGATGGAGCAATGCGACATCTGAGTCTCAAGGATTCAGCATCAAAGACTCCAATGTTACCATCAGCGAATGATGCGTAAACCAGTTGGCTGTTGCATGAGTAAGATGCAGAGGTTATGGGCGAAGAGAGAGCTTCTTGTGGCACCCACTGCACAAGGAATGAGAATTTAAGGTTTCTTGTTATCATTCAAGATCTCACGGTAAAAAAACAAACATTTTCAGTTTACCTTGTGAATACATTCCATCTTTGAAGCATCGTAAATGGCGAGCTGTGTCTCATGTGAAACCAATAAATGGATTTGGTCGTTGTGAAACTGAACTCGTGTATCCCCTACTGGAGCTTTTCCGGGAGGTAGATGGATAGCTGATGATTTCTTCTTCTCCCACGAGTCAGCAGTCCAGAAGAAGAGCTATAGTAAAGAGAAATAACGAGTCTGTGAGAATGCAAGCCAAGATGGGCGCAAAGAGCTCCAGTAGCATCTAAGAAACATGAGATTTGCATTACCTGAGCATCGGCACCAGAAGAGACAAGAATATTGAGTGCCGTAGAGAATGCTAGACCGGTTATGTGCTTCTGGTGACCTTTCAACTTTGTTTTCACCTATAGATTTTAAAGAGATAACATTAAAAATTCATTTAAGAGGTAACCAGTAATTACACCAGAAGTTTTGTAAAAATCAGTAAACCACGGAATTAAACAAAAGTATTATATACCTCATCTACCCTGACGTTGTAAATATGTATACTCGAGTCCTCCATCCCAATTGCAATAATGTTATTATCTTGAGGATGAAATGCCAAGAAAGTTGAAGCTGGTGGCGGCGGCATGAAAGTTGTCATTACCTGTAAACAATGTGAAAAATGCCATTTAGCTCGCATATTAACGGACATTTTCTCCAGAAAAACAGAAAAGTTTGATTAAGCTGCTTACTTTAAATGTCATCATATTGAATAACGAAACCTTTCCACCACAAGCTGACATTACGTATGAGTCATTCTTAGATAGCGCTATACATGGAACAGTTCCTTCAGGATTCTCAGGAACATCATTTGCCATTAAGAGACCACTGTTAGGCTGCCAATGCTGTGGAGTTACACTAGCAGTTGCCTTCAAAATAAAGAGAGCACAATTTCAGACACTTATGCGAGAGAGCTTCAAATAAGTGACCCAATCTCTCGCATACATCGTCACACCACATTAGGTGTAAAAATTTGAAAGGTATAACGTATCACCTTCCCAGTTGGATTTTGCTCATTGCGGCTCCATTTCCATAGTCTTTGGACACCATTTGATCCGAGAGCCAAAACACCGACGCCAGAATTTGTGTAAAGAAGCCGAGCAACCTTTAGGATTGACATAGCAGCAAAAGATTACCCCAAGATATTTTATTAATGACCTGGACAATTGATAGGAACTTTCAAGCTGAGACGACAACAAACCTTGCTAACAGAATCCTTGCTATCTGGCATGGTCACTTGTCGGCACTGAGTCGGATCAACAATTTCTGTGAGCTCCAAAGGTTTAGACTTATCAATAGACTCCAAGTTTCTTTGTTTTTCCATAGTTCTTGACATTGCCTCAATTCCATTCTGCATACATTATAACACCGAAGTTGGATGACAAGCTAAGTGTATTTACAACAAATTATGAGCTACTCAAAAACAAAACCACAACCCGTTTTCACTTAGGCCACAATTCTAAGGTTCCCATATAAATCAGTTTAGTCGAGGAGTCAGTCCATAGATTGAGGATTCTTGATTGAAATAGGAGAACATATAGCAAAAAACGATCTACTAAAGTCTTATTCATACAGGAATTGCGGCTGGCCTTGCAGGAGAGTCTGTGTCCATGTGTTCAATTTTACCAATAGCTGGGCTGATGCTTGTAGCCATTGCGGAGGTGGATACCTAAATCACCGGTATCAACACTCGAGTTAAAACTGCACAAAAGGCATGAGTGATAAAAAGATTTGATGTATAACATAAAAAGGAATTTGTTCCAACCTTCATATCAATGGATGCTTTAGATGCTTCAAAAGACAGTGCTTCAAATGCTCTTAAGGTTCTGAGACCATCAGTATTAGCAAGGATCTTGAATCCGTTATCTGCTGTTGTAACTGCAAGGAGATTCCCTTCCTTGTTGAATCTCAATCGGGGTAGATTCTGATATAAGCAGTACATACCATCAGTAAAGAAACAGGCTCGAGAATGTGAAAGATAATATATACAGGTAGCCAAGAGGAATATTTTGGGCAAAAATTCATACCGGAAGTCCTCCTTCAGCCTCAACAGTTGTCAAAAGATTTGTATTGTCCATGTCCCAGAATTTTACTTGATTGTCTTCACCAACAGCCAAGAAACGGTTACAGGTTGTATCAAACTGAACAACTCCAGCGGATTTCTTCCTAAAGCCTTGATATGTCCTCTTTAGGGCACCTTCACTCTCATTCCACTCAACGAGGAAAGAGTCTCCATCTTTACTCGTCCCACAAGAAAATAATCTGAAATCACAGCAAATGTTTACTTAAATTTGAACTTCTATAAACTGTTCAGAAGATTTTCGATTTATGGCAGAGACATAATATTGTTTTTCAACTCTAGCTCTTTAAATAAGAATGATGTACCTGCTTCCATCAGCACTGTATAGCATCGTCGTACACCACTGTCCTGGTGCATCGTAATCAACCCGAGAACCAACATTATCATAGAGCCAAGCCTTGATCTTACCGTCGAGAGCAGTCGAGAATATAAACTGCATAGTAAAAAGAGGAAAATAAATTACAAGAAAACAAAAGGGAAAGTTTCAGGTCTTTTTTATACAAGAGATGCCTGCACCTGAATATTTTCCTTCTGGTGAGGGCAAATGGAATAAACCGGTGCCTCGTGGCCTTCAAAGGTATAAAGCTTCTTCCCACTCAAATCCCACACCTAAGAAATCTCAAAATTAGACACACAAATAAAAAATGGGAATTCAGAGTCACAATCCTTAAGTACCTTAATCAATTTGTCATCCCCACAAGTCACTACACACATTTGCTTGTTTGGGTGGGCGAACGCCAAGTCATTTACACAGCCTACATGAGCATCAATCTAATACACAGAAACAAATGATTGAGTTTGGTGCAGATGCAACAAAGACGAGAAACTAAGTACAAAAAAGAAGATTAAACATGCCTCGAGGTGTTGACGTAGGTCTGAGCCTTGGTAAGCATATACATGGATCAGATGTTTTGTAAAAGAAACCCCTGTACACAGAAGATGATACCAAGTTAAAACGTCGTGTCTACTTGAAACTACAACTATATCTTTGAAAAGTGTTTTGGGAAGACAATCGCCACATAGCATACCAATCAAATTTCCATCTGGGCTCCAAGCTACACGAGTGACGGATATCGATGGGTCTTTGACAATAGAACCCTGGGAAGAAAATGCCATCACCACAGTAAGAAAAATCAAATTTTCATCTCATAGGGCAGAACAGAACATATATCACCCAAGGCTGAATTAAGTGTTAAAGTATGTTTCTAGGAAATTTATCGTAATTATGAAAATAAAAACGTTGGAAGAAGAAAGAACAACCTGGAAGATAACAGAACAAGCCGCCATATTCCATATCTTGAAAGGTTCTGTGACAACCTTCTCTCTGGATCCAACTTCCCACAAGGTGACTTCGCCGCTTGAACAACCAACTACAAGTAATAGACATGTTAATAAGATCCAAATAAAAAGCTCAACTCTACTAAGTTCTTCATGGTAGCATTAGACTTACCAGCAAGCAGCGTGTGATGAGATGGGTGAAAATCCATGCTTATCACCACCGACCCTTGGCGAATTGTACTCACAACATTTCTAGGGAGGTCATCAAGTGAAGCAGCAGGATGAGAATGAGCAGGATATGTGACCTGTGATTTGAAAAGTAAAGTTATATATTCGACATCAAAACACACATTCTGAAGCAACAAGAGATTCTTTTGCTTAGTAAGCATTTCAAAAACAAGGGAAACCTGAAAATTTTTACCTCGTTGGAGGTTTGTGCAGACCGTAAGCGTTTCATGAGTTGCTCGTGATCAGCGTTTTGGTAATCCATCAATCCTAGAGAGTTTGATGGTGCCCGAGGGTGTTTCAGCACATTAACTGCTGTGACGAAATACACCAACAGGATTTCAGGTCTTAGATTTCATTTCCTAACAACTCTTAATATCCAGACACTTGTAAGTTGTAACATGGATTATACCTTGACTTGGCTGCATAGGAAATGGGGAAGCAGCAACGACACCAGACGGAACTGATGAAGAAGGATTTGGGTTTGCCATCCATCCAGCTAAAGCATTCGCATTAGGAGCTGGAGCAGCGCTAGGTTGAAAAGGCTGCACAGATACAATGGTTTCATCAACTCTCAAAAGCTAAACATTTAAGTTATAATAGAAAAGGTGGGAGTTTGTAAGTGATCCTACTCCACCATGTACTCCAAGAGGAACAAAGTTTGAAGGTCTTGCAACAGCGGCAACTGGAAGATTCACAGGAGTGAGTGCAACACCACCGTTTGCTGATGAACAAGAGTGATCCAAGAACAATGTTTTGATGTCAGGATTAGGCCTTGGATTTTTACATAGCTGGTGCTGCCAGTTCAAGCTGCAATTTCCCAAAACACAGGTCACACAATTAAACTCTTTTTTTAGTTTGAGAAAAAAATAAAGAAAGGATGAAGTATGACGCCTCTTAGGTCACCTTTGGTTGATCAAAGTTCGCAGGCGAGAAGCCTTGAAACTGGGGAAGGCTAGCTTCTCTCGAAACAGAGGATTTGCCTCAATCAATTTCTTCAACTCAGTATACATAATGGACCTCGCTGATTTTGTATCCCCATATTTTGACAATTGCTCATTTTCCCTATGGAAAAAAAAAAACAACAAACACACTCTTCAACACTAAAGTGACTGCCTTTCGAATTCAATAAAACCAAGGGCAAAGCAAAAATTACCTAAAATTCTCCAGAGTTAGAAGCTGAGTAATCTCCTTGTAAAGCTCCTCGTTAAATGTTGAGAAAACTTTCAAGTCTTTGGCCAATATTTCAACAGCTTTTGCTCTGTCATTTCTGAGTAAACACACAAATGTATGAATCAAGAAGACCAGTCCAAAGATGCGAGCAAACAAGAAAGAAAAAATCATTACCGATCTAGAGCTTCGAGATACTTTTGCTTCCTGATCTCGAAGAAAATCTTCATGGAGTAGCGATTATCATCGACTTTAGTGAAGCCTGAAAGATACTTCTCGNATGTATGAATCAAGAAAACCAGTCCAAAGATGCGAGCAAACAAGAAAGAAAAAATCATTACCGATCTAGAGCTTCGAGATACTTTTGCTTCCTGATCTCGAAGAAAATTTTCATGGAGTATCGATTATCATCGACTTTAGTGAAGCCTGAAAGATACTTCTCGACTTCATCCCACTCTCCAGCAAGAGCTTTCTCTTCAAAGTACTTAATATTAAAGAAGAAGCCAGATTCCTGCTCTAGCCTACACATCAACCAATTTCAATTACCCACACAGCAAAATTACGCAAACGAAGCCAAAGAAAAACACACAAACACTTACTTGTGAACAGATTCCTTGAATTTCTCTTCATCTAAGAACTGAAGGATTAAGAAAACCAACTCTCTGCTCAAAGACGACATTTTTCCTAAACTCTCAGGAGAAGAAATTCGAGAGATTTAGGAATTAAAGCGATCTGGGTAACCGTGAAAGAAGGGTTAGGTCAAAGTTTCTGGATTCGATTTAGTCGTAGTTGGAATGGTTTTCTAGGGTTTCTGGTTGCATTTCCTCGCGTCGCAAAGGCGGAAATGAAGAAAAGCTGACCCCAGAGAGAGAGAGAGGTAGAACTCGCTTTCAATTTATATAACAAAAATCAATTAAAGAAAAAGAAAAAAGTACGACTTGTTCTCCACTTTCTTCGATGCGTTTTGTCACACAGACTGTAGTTTGATAAGTTACTCTGCTTATCTTGATAAGTGATTTCATTATCGTATAAGTTGATAACCTCGTTTACCTAGACTGTTTGGTCTGATCCCTTTGCTATGGCTTTTATCCCATGCGCTTGAGCCCACCGAAAGCACAAGTGGGATCCAAGAGTATTCTCCGTGTCTGACTTGTTTTTTACACGTGTCGCTCTTGTGATGAAGTTTACGGTGTGCTGCAAAGTAGTGGATTTTAAACCCTTTGGTGGCTTACGTCACGCGGATTCGAGAAATGGGATTGAACTGAATTGAGCAGAGTTTCACTGGCGTCCGCCACATGTTGTTGCCTTGTTAGGGGGAATGACGTGGTCTCGATAGTTACGTTCATCTCGGACAAGTTTCGTAGTTTTCGTCGGTACGTGAGTTCTCGTGAGAAATACACGATACTTCGCTCTGCTAGAGATAAATACTTCATTACTTCCTTGAGAGCGACTGCTAATGGCTGCGACCAAATCCAGCCAATATTTCTTGTTTGATTCCACAAATGATATTTATATTAGTAGACAATGCGATCAATCAAAATATTTAAAATTTGCATGATGTAAGATTCAGAAACATCTAAATTCGTTAGTTATCAAATTCAATACAAAGCTGTAGCACAAACAAATTGTAGCAACTATAAAAAATATATTATTAAAATGATTTTGTCGTGATTGCCTCCTAATTCACATTCTACTATTTTTTCTGACTCACGAATTCTACTATTTATATATTTTTGGATATGTCGTTCCTAAAATTGATGAGGTAAAAACTAAAGTCCAACAAACTTATAATTTAGGTATAAAACTTAAAATGAAATAGATTCTAACATAGTTTTTGGTTTTTTTATTTTCTAAAAAATCATTTAGTTGTCTAATCAAGATTATGAAGAAATGGTTTTTCTAAAAAATAAGGAATCCAGATTTTGAAAGTT
>OVAQ01001936.1:0-15029 GCA_900406345.1 Erysimum cheiri
ATTAAAGGGAAATAACTTTGTTAACAAAATTAGAGGGAAAATAAAATTCAATATTTTTTTAAATACATTTAATAGGTGAGGGGAGAGTTTGAAAACTTTGTCTAGTAATTAATGTCGAGATCTCTAGCGACGACACATCAGCATTCTTGGCAAAAATGCTTCTCTATTAATATATAGGGGATCTTTAAGATTTGCTGCAATGCTGTTAATTTTGTGCAATAAGATTCGGTTTTAATAATTTCGGTTCGGTATAATAATTCCGGTTCGGTTATAGTATCGTGATAATATCTCAACGTTGAAGAGACTCTCTCTGCACCAGAGGTTCTTTGACATCTCCATGGAAAAGCCTTTTTAAGGTTCTCCGCATACTCTTCTTCCTTGTGCCGTGTGGCATTTCTCTTGTGCACCGCCAGAGTTGCAATAACAATGGCGACGGAATCAATTTGTCTGAAGCCCGTATCTTTCGCAAGGTTTACAAAAGACCCATTCAATCAATTTCGTAAAAGAAGAAGAATTTCTTGTCGAATTCGTCGTTTTCATTTCGGTGTATTTTGCTCGAAGATATCTGATTATCAAGGTAATGACTTTTCCGCGTGATAAAACTTGAAACTTACAGTTTCTCTGCTTAACAGAAATCGTGTCTCTCAATTGTGTTGTGATGGGTTTGGATGATCATTGGAGTTTATGTCGAATTCACTCTATTTTCTGGCTTCTGATTTCGATAATTCAATCAGTGGAATGTTCAAAATGTTACTTCGGATTATGTTTTCACTATTTAATCGACTGAAACTGTTGAATTTTTGGGGATTCAGATTTCCAGAGTTATGCAAGACCTTTGCGTCTCTTACCAGCGGAAGAAGTGAAAGATTACAGAGGGAAGTCATCTTTCACTGTGAGCGAATCTCGATCTCTTTATAAGGTTAAGCTACAGACAAGTAATTTGTACGGTTCAGGGATTAGCGATATGAATGCTAGGGTTCTGATATGCTTGATAGACGAAAAGGGTGATTCCGTATTACAGACAATACCCGCAAATTTGTCAAGCAATGAATCATCTTTTGATCCAGAGGTTGCGGAGAATGGTGAAAGCTTCAAGTTTCAGAGAGGCTCTGTTGATGAATTCACATTTGAAGGACCCAAACTCGGCGAAATCAGAGCTTTTTGGATCGGTCTTGAGTCTGGTTAGTTTCCTTTGATATAGGCCTTGTTTGAGTTCGTAAAATTTTGTGTCTATAGACTTAGCTTTTCATGTTTAGGTCAATGGAGAGTTGGAGGAGTGAGCTTGTGGGTGGTTAATCGTCGCGGTGAAGAAAACGATGCTGAAACCTTCTGTTACCGATATGATTTTGAAGTCGATGAAATCTTGCTTGGAGAGAACAGTGACCTATCAATGGTGGAACTCAGACCTACCCGTATCATTGAACTCACTGACTCCGATCAGATCTCTTCATCTTCAGCTCTGAATCTTGATCGTACAATTCTTTCCAATGAGGAAAGCATGGTAGAATACGCAAACTTGAAACTCTCTCTGCTTCTCTATGATGCTATCCTCATCCTTCTTGGAAGTTCGGTCTTTTCGTTCGCACTAGGCGAAAATTCCGCCATTGCTTTCTTTTTCGGTGGAACAATGGGATTTCTCTACTTGCTGCTCCTACAGAGGTCAGTCGATGAACTGCAAGTACCAGGATCTTCTTCATCCGAAAATTCCAGTCAAATACTCGGCGGAGGACTCAAGATTCCGGTTCTGAGCCTTGCATTGGCCATAGGATTGACGGTTTTAGCCGTGAGAGGTCATATTGGAGGAGATCTCACTGCATTTGCAGTCACACCAAAAGACATTGTGGTGGGGACTTTGGGGTTTCTTGTATGCAAAGTAGCGGTCGTTTTGGCTGCGTTTAAGCCCTTGAAGGATAGTTCTTAACGCTTGTAGAGAGCTAATGATCTGTGTTTGTACATGACACAGTTGTATATAACAGATATGTAAATAAAAGTAGATACATGTATACCATACATCATATACAATAGATATCAAATTTTCTATATCATATATCCATTGGTTGTCCATTGATCATCATGTCTACTCATTAAGAATCATAGGTATCAATATTTAGAAGATTAGTTTGTGTTTCTATCTTGAGTATATATTTTTTCCATTACAATTAGGTTGGTATAAGTTGCCAAAGCATAGTTTGATTTCTTATACAATTCTATATTATCATTGACTTTTTTTTTTTTTTTTTTTTTTTTTTTTTTTTTTTTTTATTATCATTGACTTTGTTTGTAAATTTTTTGAAGAATGCATAAATATCAAGGACATTGTGTGGCGTACCAAATCAATTTGTTTTCTTTAGGGTTTAGTGGGATGTCATTGTCAAAGAATTAATTGGGCAAGCCATGACTATGATTAAAAGTAAAATTAGGGGTAGAAAATTTATCATGGGTAAGGTTTTGTTTTCTGAGTATAAGATAGACACTTTTCTTTTTTTTTTTTGGTAGGAAGATAGACACTTTTCTATCATAACTACTAACTACCATTATGTTTATGAAATTATGATCAAATTTACTTTTATGCATTTGTATAATAATATAAAGTGGTGTAGAAAAATCATCAATTAAGTCGCAAGTCGCAACTCTTACCCAAAAAAAAAAAAAAAAACTCTTACCAGTTGCTATCATTGGTCCATTGACATGCACAATTGTGCTTGACACTCATCATTTACCTTTCTATTTTTATAAATATCAAATTTATTAAAAACTATATATAATAAATCTATTGTTACGGCCAAAAATTCAAAATAATAGTATCTTTTTTTAGTCAGAATGCTCAAACAATAGTTAAAAGGCAGAGGAAATGGAGAATAATAACAAATATTTGTTTCCACTCTACGTAAGCTTTGGTTGAAAAGGGTAAGCTAAATATGAATAACGATGCCATTCTTGTTAGGCTTATTAATCAAGAGGGATTTAATTAAACTATACTAATATAATTAGTTATGGTTTAATTAAATCAAATAAAGCATCTCGGGATTTAAAGAGGATGATCAAGGCGCATTGGGATTCCTTAGAAGTCACATGTGAAGTTAAGAAGACAAAAGAGGAAAGAGCCGTTTGGTCTCTCAAGAGTCAATGGCCATATCGGATAAACATGGAGAAGCGCATCATGAGGTCGCTATCTTGGACCCGTTACACTCTCTCTCTCATGTGTTCTAGAACCTTGTAAACCCTAGTAGTCTCCTCTATATATGTAACCGAGACCATATCAAAATATAACAAGAACATGAGTTTCTCTCATAACAAAATCTCTTATTCGAAAACATGATTCTCTATTAATCTCTATCTCTAATCTTTTCATATTTATTCCGCTTAAACACTTTCTAATCTCTATCAAAATCTCATATGGTATCAGAGCAAGATCCTCATTTTCTTCACTAATCTTATCTCTCTCTATTCGCTAAATCTCATATGTTCTTATTCTTCTTACTTCGAGCTCTATTATCTGTTGGGTAATAGCGACCTGCTTACTCTTTTCTTCTGAAATCTTTACCACAAGTCTACAACCATCTTAATCGAAGTTTCTTAAGCTCAAATCTCTGTTTCTTTACAATCAAACTTTTCTGGGTTTTCATGGCAACGATGGAGAACTCTAACTATGGCTACAAGAGACACGTCCTTCCGGTTACACTCAATGGGGACAACTATCTCTTGTGGGCTCGGTCTGCTAAAAACAATCTCGGCAGTTGTGGTCTTTGGCACCACATTGAAGCTGTCAAAGGGAAGAAAGATCCCTCTGAAGTCAAAAAGGAAGAGAAAGAAGAAGACGAGAAGGAGCTCACACCCGAAGAGGAGAAGTGGGCCCAAGAAGACCAAGTGGTACTCGTAGCTCTTCAAAACTCTCTCGAAACATCTATTCTTCAAGCCTATTCCTACTGTGAGAAGGCCAAAGAACTTTGGGATACACTCAAGAACGTGTATGGAGACGTCTCTAATCTGACCCGTGTGTTTGAAGTCAAGAAGGCTATCAATACTCTACACATGGAAGATCTCGATTTCAAGAAGTATTTTGGAAAGTATCGGTCACTTCTAGCCAAACTTGAAATGCTCAGGCCTCCTACAGCAAAACCGAAGGAATTAGCCATGAGAAGAGAACAAGATCATGTCCTTGGCCTACTGTTGGGTCTTAGTCCAAGCTTGAATGGGTTAGTTCAACATATCTTGCGAGGAGATGAGTTACCAACTCTTGATGGGGCTTGTTCTCAAATTCAAAAAGAAATTGGAGGTCTTGGACTATTCCAGCAAGGAGAGTTACATACAGCCAACAAAGGTACTTTACAAGCTAAGGAAGAGGCTCCGGTGGCAAACAAGGGGTTCTACAAGCCAAACGAAGATAGGAAGAACTTGGCGTGTGAGCATTGCAAGCGCAAGGGCCATACTAAGGATAAGTGTTGGATTCTCCATCCGCATCTTAAACCAAGCAAATTCAAGGAACCAAGAGCCAATATTGTTGAAGGGTCAAGCTCGGGACAAGGAGAGAAAGGACAAGAGATGGCGTTAGTTTCGGCTAAACCAAGCTTATCGAGTGGAGACATTGTGATGAAGAAAGCAGACTTAGAAGCTCTCTTCCAAGCCATGGCCTCCAAACTCAACATAAATAATGGTATCTCTTTATATTCTCAACTCCCAAGCTTATCTAGTGATCACTATGTCGTAGATTCGGGTGCTTCACACCACATGATTAAAAATGCGAGTTTAATTGAAAATGTGAAGCCTACTAGTAGGCAAGTAGCAACGGCAAATGGTGATAAGGTTAATATAGAAGGCATAGATCAAATTAACTTATTTGATAAGAAATCTGATGCGTTTTACATGCCTAAATTTACTAGCAACCTTCTCTCGGTGAAAAAGGCGACTAGGGATTTAAATTGTTATGTAAAGTTTGGACCTAACGATGTACATTTTCAGGATATTGAGAGTGGGAAACTACTTGGAAAAGGAGATACTACCGATGATTTATATGTGCTTAAAGCTCCTTCTAAACCAAGTGTTTCAAGTGCTTTTGTTTCAGATCAATTTCCGTTATCTATGAATGTTTCATTAGAAGGTTTATGGCACTCTCGTTTGGGACATCCTAATTCGAGAGCTTTAGAGTTAATTTTCCCTAACGTTGTCTTTGATAACTCTAGATGTGAGGCTTGTATTCTTGGCAAACATTGCAAGGTTGTATTTCCCAAGTCTAACACTATTTATGAAAAATGCTTTGATTTAGTTCATTCGGACGTTTGGACCGCACCATGTATTTCAAGGGATCATAACAAGTATTTTGTGACTTTCATTAATGAAAAATCAAAATATACTTGGCTAACCTTGCTCCCTTCAAAAGACCGTGTACTTGATGCGTTTCAAAATTTCCAAAATCACATAACTAACCAATATAATGCAAAGATCAAAGTGTTTAGGTCCGATAATGGAGGGGAATACACAAGTCATGCATTCAAAGATCACCTAGCAAGGCATGGGATTATTCATCAAACAAGTTGTCCATACACTCCACAAAAAAATGGTGTGGCCGAGAGGAAGAATAGGCACTTGATGGAGGTTGCAAGGTCTATGATGTTTCATAACAACGTCCCAAAACGTTTTTGGGGAGATGCGGTGTTATCCGCATGCTATCTAATAAACCGAATACCTACCAAGATCTTAAAAGACTTGTCTCCATTTGAGGTAATCAACAAAACTAAACCTTCTCTTGATCACTTACGTGTTTTCGGGTGTGTTTGTTTTGTCTTAGTTCCCGGAGATCAAAGGAATAAACTTGAACCAAAAAGCACAAAATGTGTGTTTCTCGGCTATTCTACGACTCAAAAGGGTTACAAGTGCTTCAATCCATCTACAAACCGGATGTTAGTATCAAGAGATGTTAAATTCTTCAAAGAACAAAGCTACTTTGCAACTAAGAGTTGGGAAAATGTGAAAGATATCTCTACAAGCCCATCGGATAGAGCAAGGAGCTTGGAGTTCATACTTCGACATCTTGGTAATCCAAATCCACCATCAAATCAAGATGAATATAACGGGTCTCATCCAGCACAACAAGCTCAAGACAACTCCACAAATGACCTCGAAGAAGATATCGAACCCAATGATACTCAAGAGGAAGTGATTGAAACCGGCAATGATGATCACTTGGGAAACCCTCAAGTGGAAGTGATTGAGCAAGAGGAAAGTGAAACCTCTACTAATGGTCATGACACATCAAGTCAGCCGACTACAATACCACCCATGGAACCAGTACTCCGAAGAAGCACTAGGCCTCGAAGTGATCCCGAAACATGGAAGAACAAACAGGTTTACTATCGTGCTCATGTAGCGGATCCAATTCAACAAGTGTGCTCGATTGACGTGTTACCAGCTGAACATAGAGCGTTCTTAAGTAAAATTGATGCTCAAGTCATACCTCAGAGTTATGAAGAAGCACAAGAAGACGAGAAATGGACCAATGCGGTAAATGACGAAGTTGGCGCTATGGAGAAGAACCATACTTGGGACGTGGCTGAGTTACCTCCGGGAAAGAGATGTGTGAGCTCAAAGTGGGTCTTTACCATCAAATATCAAAGTAATGGAGAGATTGAACGCTACAAAGCAAGACTTGTGGCTCGTGGGTTCACTCAAACTTATGGAGATGATTACACGGATACTTTTGCTCCCGTGGCTAAACAACACACGGTGAAGGTTGTGCTCTCTATAGCTACTAATCTAGATTGGGAATTGTGGCAAATGGACGTCAAGAACGCGTTTCTTCAAGGTGACTTAGAAGAAGAAGTCTATATGACACCACCACCGGGTCTACACGACTCAATACCGGAAGGAAAGTTCTTGAGACTCTGAAAGGCTATATACGGTCTTAAACAATCTCCTCGGGCATGGTACCATAAATTGAGTTCTACACTTAAAGCTAACGGATTTAGGAAATCAGAGGCGGATCATACGCTATTCACACTTCAAAATGACCAAGGTATCGTTGTGGTTCTTGTATATGTTGATGATATCATCATCACGGCCAACAACAAGGAAGGTATTGCTCAAATCAAATCTTCTCTCCATTCTACTTTTTACATTAAAGATTTGGGTGCCCTTAAGTATTTTCTAGGTATTGAAGTGTATAGATCCGAGGAGGGTTTATTTCTCTCACAACGGAAATATACACTTGACCTTCTCTCACTTACGGGCAAACTTGGAGCCAAGCCGGCCAAAACGCCTTTAGAAGCTGGTTACAAAGTCACTCGAGAGGGGGAGAAAGACGATACTCCTTATAAGGACCCGGGGCAATATAGAAGATTGGTTGGGAAGCTTATTTACTTGACATATACGAGACCCGACATTTGTTATGCCGTTAACCAAGTCAGTCAACACATGAAGAGTCCAACAGTGTATCATTGGAGTATGGTGGATCGCATATTGAGATACTTGAAGGGAAGTCCAGGGCAAGGTATTTGGATGGGCAAGAATGGCAATACCGAGGTTGTTGGATATTATGATGCCGATTGGGGTGGTGATAGGAATGATCGCAAATCTACAACCGGCTATTGCACGTTTATTGGAGGAAATCTAGCAACATGGAAAACCAAGAAGCAAAAAGTGGTATCAATGTCAAGTGCCGAGGCTGAATATAGGGCCATGAGAAAGCTTACGGATGAACTTACATGGTTAAAAGCACTTCTCAAAGACCTAGGGATAGAAAGCTCAAGGCCAATGATCATGCATTGCGACAATCAAGCAGCTATACACATTGCAACAAATTATGTTTTTCATGAAAGAACAAAGTGCATCGAACTTGATTGCCACAAGGTCCGAGAGAAGATTGAAGAAGGAGTGACGATTCCGTGTTTTACAAGAAGCAAAGATCAACTCGCGTACATATTCACCAAGGCTGCAAGTCTAAACGTGTGTGATCATATTCATCACAAGTTAGGACTTGTGGATCTCACCAAACCTTGATTGATCATCCCCTAACTCTCAATAGCATACTCTTTTTCCCGTAGTGAAGTTTTTCCCATGTGGTTTTCTTCACTAAGGTTTTTAATGAGGTGTTAATTGTGAGTTGCTCCAATCTTAGATTCGGATTATCCTACTCTAAGATTGAGGGGGAGTATTAATCAAGAGGGATTTAATTAAACTATACTAATATAATTAGTTATGGTTTAATTAAATCAAATAAAGCATCTCGGGATTTAAAGAGGATGATCAAGGCGCATTGGGATTCCTTAGAAGTCACATGTGAAGTTAAGAAGACAAAAGAGGAAAGAGCCGTTTGGTCTCTCAAGAGTCAATGGCCATATCGGGTAAACATGGAGAAGCGCATCATGAGGTCGCTATCTTGAACCCGTTACACTCTCTCTCTCTCATGTGTTCTAGAACCTTGTAAACCCTAGTAATCTCCTCTATATATGTAACCGAGACCATATCAAAATATAATAAGAACATGAGTTTCTCTCACAACAAAATCTCTTATTCGAAAACATGATTCTCTATTAATCTCTATCTCTAATCTTTTCATATTTATTCCGCTTAAACACTTTCTAATCTCTATCAAAATCTCACAAGGCTAACCATACCAATATTTATAATTAGTTGTATTGTCAAGTGTGAAGATACATATTATTTCATCTTTTGTAATTTTAAACATTGTTACAATTTCTAATAAGTGAGTTTTTATTTTTTGTATTATAGTTGATTTAACTATGGAACTTTGTTTTAATAAATTTTTTTTTTTAATATTATTTATTTATGTATTCTAAATTTGTTTAATTTCTGTCAACCCCCGAATATTTTTCCCAACAACCTTTTGTGTCAGTCAAATGAAATTTTCAGTGATAACAGATATATGGAGGAAGTTTGAGACCAATTAAAACTGAATTGCATTTTAAGAAAACACCCGAAATATCCTCTCCAACCTCGTCTGCTTGGACTCTAGATTTTTGTCCTTAGCTGCTCGTTGATCTTGTAGAGTTCCTTCACGAAGATAGCGTTGTCACTGAGATTATACTTAAGGCCCCTTATGAATTCAAAAGACTCCCATTTCACGCTGCCACCAGCGGGAACCTTCCCTGGGGACGCTTTTTCTTCCCCTGCCGATATTCATCAATTCAAAATACCACACACAAATACAAAATAACCAAAAGTTTGCACAAACAACTACGATTCAGCTAAACGTTGAGTACATATAACTTCGATTTAAACATTCGTTTGGCTTTTTTTTTTTAATTTTCTTTGTTGCCTTCTTGAGAAAAGGTAACGTATTAATAAAATATCTTTTTTGTACTCCTCAATTATTAATATGGATAGGTATATCGTTTTGTATTTATTCTACATCTAATATTTGAAATTTTTATGGTATATGTATTCTAAATATTCCGTGTCCCATCCCATATGACAAAATCGACCCCTTCTTTTAAATCTTTTGTTGAAGTGGTTGAAAAATTGACGTATAATTTAATGTATTTGAATTAAATTAAATTAAAAAATCCGGTAGATACTATAGAGTCCAAACATACCCTTCGCAAGGCATCAATTAGCGTAATTTGTTGTCCAAACAATTATCTGACAGATTCCGACATTTAAAAAGTACAACGGTTTTAGTTGCTTGTCCATTTAAAACTTTTTACAATATAATTCAAAAACACTGTAAGTCCGTAACACATAAATTTGATTGATTAATAAACAATTATAAAATTAAATAATAACAATGTGCTAGAATGATCCGTGTTGTATGCTTTCAAATACCAAATCTAAAACTTTTGTGCTCCACTTTTCAACAAAAAGTTAGCGCGCATTGTCATGAAATAATCAGTAGTATTTGTTTCCACCGGTAAATTATCATTCACAATCTTTAAGTTGTTTCCTTAAATGCTGTCCAAAAAAAAAAAAAGGTTGCTCCCTCAAAATAAATACATGATTATACATCGCTGTAAAAAATAAAATAAATGATTATACAATTGAAATACATACATACATATATATATATATATGTCTTAGTTTAGGTTAATTAGATTTGTTTACAAATTTAGTTCATGTTTTTCCATAAGGTTGACCAAAAAACAAATCTTACACCTTTTTGACTATTTACTGGCTCCATTAATTTCAAGGTCGACAATAGAATAATCATGCATTCATGTCAAAAAATAATAATAAGTCATTCAATAAACTCTAGATTTTGTAATAACCAAAAAAGTACTACTAAAACACTAGATTATTAATACCTAAGCTATTACTACTTGTGTTTCCCGAGAGACTTGCTAAAAGAAAAAGAGAGAGAGAGAGCGAGAGACCTACCAGTCCCATTTTCCGTGTTCAGAGAGCGAAGTGGAAGGTGGCTCACGTTTACCGTCTAATCTCCGACTACAGTGAGATTGGACCTTTAGGTTTTCTTGGTTTTGATCCGATAAAGTTTCGTGATCGCCCTTAAAGAATTCTCGATCTGTGGGTTTTTTTTTTCGTTTTCTCTTATGAGCTTGGGTTTTTGAAGATGGATCTATCTTCTCAACGACAATCCCCAAATGGTTCGAGGGGTTTTCGTCTTCAAGCTCCATTGGTAAGTTCTTACTCTTCTTCATTTCGCGATTTCGTGGTGGTTGGTTTCGCTAAAAAATCGAAGATAAAGCACTTTAATTTCAAACTACCCTTCACGAGTTTTCTGGGAAATGTTTAGACTTTGATATGATTGTGCTTTTAAATTACTTCAATTTTGTTTCCTTTTTCAGAAACCCTAGCTAACTTCTCCTAATTTGGTAGTTATTGCTCCTTTCCGGAACTGTTTTTGACTATTTTCCTGCCCTAAATTGTTACTTTTTCTCTGAATTTTCCAAATGCTTCTTTGCTTAATTATTGTTGTTTTAGAATGTTTTGATTTCTGAAATTGGAATCTTTGCAGGTGGATTCTGTATCTTGCTATTGTAGAGTAGATTCTGGTCTTAAGACAGTTGTAGAAGCAAGGAAGTTTGTTCCTGGTTCAAAGCTTTGTATTCAACCTGATATCAATCCCAATGCGCATAGGCGTAAGAATTCCAAGAGGGAGAGGACAAGAATTCAACCTCCGCTTCTCCCTGGCCTCCCTGATGATCTAGCTGTCGCTTGCCTCATCCGTGTCCCGCGTGCAGAACATAGGAAACTCAGGCTAGTGTGTAAGAGATGGTACAGGCTTGCTTCTGGGAACTTCTTTTACTCGCAAAGGAAGCTACTTGGGATGGGGGAAGAATGGGTTTATGTTTTTAAAAGAGATCGCGATGGGAAGATCTCGTGGAATACATTTGATCCAATCTCCCAGATTGGGCAGCCGCTTCCACCCGTTCCCAGAGAATATTCAGAAGCTGTTGGGTTTGGTTGCGCTGTGTTAAGCGGCTGTCATCTTTATTTGTTTGGAGGTAAGGATCCTCTAAGAGGGTCCATGAGAAGGGTCATTTTCTACAATGCAAGGACGAATAAGTGGCACAGGGCACCGGATATGCTTAGGAAGCGGCATTTCTTTGGTTGTTGTGTCATAAACAACTGTTTATATGTAGCAGGTGGAGAGTGTGAAGGGATTCAAAGGACACTCCGCTCAGCTGAGGTTTATGATCCAAACAAGAACAGATGGAGTTTTATTGCTGATATGAGCACGGCAATGGTGCCTCTTATCGGCGTGGTTTATGACAAAAAGTGGTTCCTCAAGGGTCTCGGGTCTCACCAACTAGTCATGAGTGAAGCTTATGACCCAGAAAATAATTCATGGAGCCCAGTTAGTGACGGGATGGTTTCTGGTTGGAGAAACCCGTGCACTTCTCTGAACGGTCGCCTTTACGGATTGGATTGTAGGGACGGCTGCAAACTCAGGGTATTTGATGAATCCTCGGATTCATGGAACAAATTCATGGACAGTAAAGTTCATTTGGGAAACTCAAAGTCGCTTGAAGCTGCGGCTCTTGTTCCTTTAAACAATAAGCTTTGTATAATCCGGAACAACATGAGCATGAGTCTGGTTGATGTCTCGAATCCTGACAAGAACAACCCTCGACTGTGGGAAAACATTGCCGTGAAAGGACAGTCCAAGAGCATTCTCAGTAATATATGGTCGAGTATTGCAGGGAGAGCTTTGAAGAGCCATATTGTGCATTGTCAAGTGCTTCAAGCCTGACAAAAAAAGGTTCTCAAACTCCACGACTGATGTTCAGAAGAAACCAACCACCTTGAGCTTCCAAGAAGTGGAAGGAAAAGCAAATCTGGCTCATAAACTGTTTCAGAGTAATTACCAATGAGAAACGTGTCCACAGTCATCATTGACAAGAAGTCATGTCCGGTCTTAACGATGATACGAGAGACAAAGAGAGAGCAAGACAGTGAGGTGGGTTTTACATTTGTTGCCATTTTCTTCCGGTGTTAAATCTTTGTTAGTATTTATAGGAATCTCTTTAATGGTTTTGGCAATTTGTTATAGCGTTTTGTTGACATTTTGTTTTCTGTGATTTGTAAATCGTAAATCTTTCGTCTCAAAGCTCTCAGGGGAATATAACATAATCTGACTTAGGACTGTATATTCGAAATATATCCACTTCAATCCGCTATTTGTTTCGATCCAATTCGAATAATCAAGATAGTATCTTTCTCAATTCGAACCTAAATTCAAGACATGTGAAATACAAATTCGACACAAGATTGTTGGAATTCAAGAATCTTGAAGATTAAAAAGTTTTCTTGAGCAAGACGGAACATTCTCGAACATGGAAGCCGGTAAAGTCTTGGATATGAATCCGACGGAGAAGACAACCGTCGCAGAGCTTGGATCGGATTCCATGGCGGTGATTGGTAACCAAAGGAAAGCCTCTTTAGCTTGGATTCCTCGGACGTCTTTAACAGATCCGTAGCTGAGTTTTCCGGCGATTTTCTGGCCGTAAAAAACGATTTGATCGGAGAAACTGACGTAGCAAGGGGAAATTAGGTCAACGGTGATATCTCCGTCGTCGGAGAGAGTGTACGATTTGACGTTGTTTGGGAGAAGACCTTTGGGGAATCCGTAGTGTGGGAGAAGATCGTGGATGTCATCGGCGGCGAGAGATGGACGGTCGAGATTTCGAGAAGAGAAGAGATCGAGGCCGTTGGATTGAGAGGAGATTAAACGGCGGAGATTTAGGGAGAAAGATGGAGAGGAGGAGAGAGATAAGAGAGAGAGGAAGAGACAGAAGAGTGTGAGCGAAGAAGCCATCGGTAAAAGGGTGACTGAACACCGAGAGAAAGGGAAGGCGTAATATAAGAGAAACGTTGAGGGTAAATTGGGTAATTGAGAAAGTTGGTAAGATTCTGTAGTTTGACTTGCCACATGTACAACATTCACCAGTAAATACTACTGTATTGGTTAGAGAACCTGGGATTTGTTGCAAGCTCTAATATATTGGGCTTATTGTGGATATTATTGTTAGTCCAGTTAGAACGACCCATAATAAGTTACCCAATGCTGTGAAGTACTCGTGTTTGCAATAGAGAGACGATGGCGAAGAACTCTGTTTCTTCTCTTCTTCTTAGTCCTTTTAAATCCTCTCTAGGTACATGTTGCTTTGTGTTTCTTCTCTACTAGGTTAAGCATAAAGGGTTTTGTGGATAGAGTCAAAATCTTGAATTTTGCAGGCAAAGAAAAGCGATTCACCACCTCCGAGAGTCCGAGTATGCGCACTAGAAGAGCAACTGCAGCTGCTTTGTTGGAAGTCTATTTCAAAGTTGGCTTCTCCAAACCAGACAAGAGTTTGAGTCTACCAGGAAGACTTAGCACACTGAGCATGGTTTGTATAAATTTGAATGTTAGGTTCAATTGTTACAGTCTTTTGAGAATGTATTGGTGAGAGGTACTGAGAGATGTCTTTGTATCTGTACAGGAAGCGAGAGACGGCTCAGAAGATAGCTCTTCAGGCATTGAGAGAAGCTACAACCACCGAAATAGTCGTTCGTCATCTCAAGTATACACACTAATCTCTTCTTGATCGCTTTCATTGTGTATGATTTATGGATTTTTTTGAGTTTGAAATGTGATCAAATGTTCTTATGAATCTTTTTTTGGAGAACAAGATAAAATCTTTCTACAGTTCATTAGCTATGAGACGAATCCATTCTAGAGATTTGATTTGGGATTTGCTCTGTTTTAATGTTTAATCATGTTATATCTTTTCTCATTCTGTAGTTGTTTGTTGCGTTGTTGGATATTGGAGGGAGTGATCATCAGTACAATGCTAATTCTGTATTATGTGTTTGCATGCTAATGGTAGGGAATGAGTTTTTAACTATTTATTACGCATTTACATACTATATATTTCTCTTGACTGATACATTGATCATCTAATGTGCTTTCAATTTTCTTATTCTCGCTGTTTTAGCTAACAAGAATAGAATAATCTTATTTAGCTTTAATCTCTAGATCTCTTGCTTGCCCTTGCACCAGGACCAAGAAAGTTCCACTGTATACCTTTATCAGCAATCGCAGGAAATAAAACCTGCTATTAGAGTGTATACACTTGTATATACATACATACATACAGCCTGTATAGATACTATTTGTGTATTACATCCCTTATATACAAGTGTATCTATACAGGCTGTATGTATGTATGTATATACAAGTGTATACACTCTAATAGATACACTTGTATATAAGGGATGTAATACACACATTACACTAATTAATGAGAATGAAAGTTTATTTACTTCTCAATCTCTAATATGGTATCAGACGATTTCTAACAAACTTCCGCGCCAAAATTTTCTAGATCTCGTTTCTTCAATTCGATCATTTTCTCTTCAATTTCTTCTTTGATTCTTCAGATTCTTCTGATTAATCTTCTTTCCCGACGAAATCGAGTAGAATCTACGGTGAATTTGAGCTTAATTTCGAGGAAAGGTGCTCAACAATGCCGAGGAAAGGTGCTCGTACTCGCCAGAGTCGCTCATCGGTGTCTCCTGGTCCCGGAGATCACACGACGGACAATCGGCGTTCTTCTTCTGTTCCCGAAGAGTATGAA